>CBVK0100704102.1:0-13322 GCA_900067695.1 Picea abies
TCTCCAACCCTAGATCTAATGGCCAAGATCTAATCTTGCCTTTACAAGATTAAGGGACATGATTCATTCCCTCCAAAATAAATCACTTTTAAATAGTAAAGTATATTTTCACTTTATAACATAAGTGCACTTTATGAGATAAAGTCACTTTAATATTAGAAGGTACACTTAATTAAAAAGTCACTTTAATAAAAGAACCACTTTATCACAACTTTATAAAAACCCATTACAAAGTCAATTGTGTAGTAGTGTAGGTACACAGTTACTTCCACATAGAAGACACACATGTGGAGTACCTCCCAAGCTACAAAAGTTAACACGGATGACGTGCGAGACACTTCTATTTTATCACGGGTTGCATGTCAATTTTGACCACATATTTGGGCTCCTCATTGAAAATCGAGTCCATTGAGTATTATCTTGAAGACACGCAGAGAATTTTCTATTTTTATTGTGCCTATTTTTGGGCATGCTATATTTAGCAGGGTTCCCCTAGCAGTTCTGGACGATTTTAGACTTTTTCCTATTTTGGGGGGAACTGTTATTTTTGGCATGTCTATTTATATTAGGGTGACATGTGGCAGTGTCAAGTGCTAACACGTGGCAGTTTCTGAGATGGACAAGTGGCAAGATCTGGACACTTGCATGAGTCAACATGAGAGAAGGGTGGCGCATGCATGCATGAGTTGGCACCATCTTGGAGTTAATTTAGGAACATGCATGCATGGAGGAGTTAACTAGGCACATGCTTTCTCTCTCTCCACTTCGTCATCTGTTAGACTCAGAGTATCTCCACCTAACATGGCACATGGTTTTCTCTCTATAGTTTGACATTAGTTGGACTCAAAGCTTCTTCAGTTAACCCATGCGCATGGCCACATCATCCTGGTTCACATTTAATTCAACTAGAGCGTATTGTTACTTCACTATACTTGGACTAGAGCATTGACTCTCACCTCGTCAACTAAACGCATGGACACCTCACTCTGCATTTCACTGTACTTCACTCAGATTATCTCCACTTGGACAAGGTGCATGAGAGGAGATCTCCACTCATCTCATCAAGGCGCATGGCTTTTCTTTGCATGATTAATTTGACATCAAAGGCATTAAAAGGGGAGGGTCACAAGGGTTTAACGGTCAGATCTTCTTCAACAAAAGCATACTCTCTCACATCATTGTACCGGTTCTGCATCCGTCTCTTTGGCGCAATCAACTTTTGGTTTATGTGGAATAAAACTTAGTTATGTTCTTATTTGGCTCTCGAAGTTTGATGGTATTATGATGATTTTTGTGCAATGTTTTATGAGTTCTTAGGTCTTTTCTTTGGTGATAAGTCCACTTTTTAAAGTGTTTTTTTTCTCTTCTTTATTTCATTGCTTAAGGCTAACGTTGAAGGAAATTCCACCAACATTTATAAAATCAACTATTGTAACCTCTTTGGCTGTTTTAAATGCCAACCAAAGATTTACAGGTTAAAGGCAGCATAGGCAGAGTTAGGGACACCCCCCTGAGGTTGGCAAGCACCATCCCAAATGAAGAGGAGAGTTGCTGGTGACATATTGGGCAAATTTTCCTAAAAATTACATTAGTTTCCCTTGCAGTTTTTTTATAATCATTTCAACTTTCAACAGTGCAGAAATTAGTGCTAACAGAAACCAAATTGTTGATCAAAGTGTCGAACAATCATGCAAGTCAAAAATCTGCAAGTGACTGAATCCTCAAATGCTAAAATGTGGCAAATAATCCATCCATACCAATATCCTAAAAATCAATGAAAACATCATCCTCAAAATAGCATCAAACTCTTGAAATTCTTAGAAATATCCAAGTGCTGAAGGTTAAGATGACTAATCCAAAACTCTATGTGAGTGATCCTTGTCAATGTCACCAAATCCAGAATCCACCATCATCCTGTCCTCAAAAAAACAAGTCCTCAAAAATCAAAGGTAGACTTCAAAACTTGAAGTCTGACAAATATCATCAATATCTTCCTCCACATCAATTGAAAGGTCAGAAGTCCTAGGACATGTGAATCAAAAACATCAATATGCCCCCCCTTGAAAAGTGGAGAAGGGTAACCATACCGTCTTTGAGTGGAGTCGGAAGACTCAATCTTCAACTCAAAAGACTACATCAAGTGGGCCCTAGTCATGCCCCGAATCATCAATTCCTGAATCAAAACATTTATTCCCATTTGCTGTAGATACCTCTTCAATACTTGTGTATGAACCCGATGATACAACCACTCCAACAACTTGGCTTCCAAAATCCAGCGCCAAGTACTTAACCATTCAAAATTTATCCGTTTTCTCTGAATCTTTATTTGCTTTCGACACCTTTTGTCTTCCCACATAAACTACATGGAGTAAGATCAAAACAATGTCAGTGTTGGCATTGATCAGGTACATCATTTGACTTAGCAATATCAAGTGCATCATCCTTATTATCATCAGCTGCATCAACATCATCCTTATCCTTTTGTTCCTGATCATGATCCTCATCATCACCTGCATCATCAACATCAACATCATCCTCATCCTCATCATCAACATCAAATTCCTTCTTATTGTCATCTATCGTATGCTGCTACAAATCATCATAAAGAAACCCTGCACTCACAAATGTAATTGGTCTGGAATAATCAAGAATATGAAAGAAATCGGACACATTCTTTTCATATCCTTATCCAAGTTTGTTCCTCTTGAATTGCAGCTCTTCCCAAGGTCTGGTAACTTTATCTCGATTCTCAAACTTATCCTTAACTTTATCATTGTCTTTATCCAATTTTTCATTTGCCTTCTTAGCATCGTCATCAAATTTCACTATTTGATTCATAGTTGGATCGATGCCCTTGTGGTCATTTTCAAGAATAGTTAATCCAAATAATGGATTATGTTGAAGAAGTATGGGTTCAGTATGTTGATGGCGAGGAAGTTACAATTCATCATTTAACAACCTGTTATGAGTTTGAAGTAGATCAGTCTATTTGTGCATGATGTGCATGCATGTAGCCAAATGACTTAGTAAAGTTTTTCTGATTTGAATAGTTGATCTTGGTGCAGTATTGATTAAAGTGTGTAGAAAACGTAACAAGTCTTCGATACTCGCCATCCTGATTCAAAGAAGTTCTTCAAGTACCAAAAACAATGTGTCACAAAAACTTCGATACTCGCCATCCTGATTCAAAGAAGTTCTTCGAGTACCAAAAACAATGTGTCACAAAAACTTTGATACTCACCATCCTGATTCAAAGAAGTTCTTCAAGTACCAAAAACATTGTGTCACAAAAACTTCCAAGTGTCGCAACAATATTGCAATCAAAGACCAAAGTGTCACAATGCCGAATAATGACCAATCATACAAAGAAGTTCATTAATACACTTGATACCCGTATTCAATTTCAGGGTAGATCAAAAGACTTCATATACTTTTTCAAAATGTGACACACAAGCAAAACTTGTTGGACCTTCAATACTTCACAAGGTTCCTTGCAAGCCCACCCTGAAGTAAGACTCCTAAAGACTCAAAGAGAGACTCAAACTCAAGAATTTGAAATCAAATAATTGATGCAAAAAGGCATCCAAAATTTTTACAAAAAGAAATATTGCAAGCAACTTTATAATGCAAGATGCTTCAAAGTTGTGAACAAATGTGTCTTCAAGTGCAAATGATTTTGTCCCTTTGCTTGTCTATGTGAGATTATATTGTTGTATTCATGTGCTTGCTTTCTTTGTATTGTTGCATTTATTTATGTACTTTCCTTCTTTATATTATGGAGTTATGTGCATGTGCTTGATTCGAGCAACAATACCATCATGCATCGATAGTCATGAGGCCACACACACAAAGATCCTAATACCCCCTTATTCAATTTCATGCCAAAGACCAAAATAGTTATATGTTTATTAAGTATCCCCTTATAACTTCCAAAAACACCTTATAACCCCTTAAGTGCCCCTTGTTACAAAATTTAAACCTTATAAGTTCTTGGTAATTTGATTTAAAGTGGGACAATATCTCTTTATCCTTGTCACTCCTATTACAACAATATCTATTTATCCTCATCACTCCAATTACAAAAGGATTCTCTTTATCCTTATCACTCCCAAGTTCAACAAAACAAGATTGAAAAAACTAATCTCTTTATTTTTATCATTCCAATTACAAATTGACTCAAATAAAGAACCCCTATACAAATTTGAAAAATATATAATCCCCTCATTTAAAAGAAGCCCTTATAAGTTCAAAGTGAAAAAATACAATATTTTCTCGAGTAATTTGAAAAACAATGTTTTCTCGAACTTCCAAATTTCATAATACTTTCCAAAAAGGCATATAATGACCAAATTCCAACAAATGCATTTATTTCCCATTACATATTATGACACCATAGCATCGTTGTTCAATGTATAAGGCAATTTAACGTTTCATGATGTTGCCATGTCGGGTTGCGTTCTTGTCCAATGTGATGCAGTGTTTGCCTCAATCAACAAGCCTTCTTATCATGTTTATCATGATTTGGAATTTGATGCAAGGGAAAGGGTGTGTACCATTGCTATCCACAACCATGCTTTTGCTGTGCCACTACTATCCACAACCACACGTTGGATGCTTTAACAAGGTGAAGTTGGTGGAAGAGTAGGTGGAATCAATGCGTCGGTCTATATGCCTATGGCTGGAAACACAGTTTGCAACCTCTTCAATCATGCTTTTTGAGTGGTAGGTGGTGTTAAAAAACAAGAAGACACTCGGAGATTGTTAAAATTGTCCTGGCCAAAGAATATTCTACAATATTGTTTAAGGCTTTGTAGTTCTTGCTTCTAATTCTCCATCGTATTCATTCATCGTATTCGATTCAACAATCCTAGCTGAGAAACAAATTTCTCTGCAACGATAGATGCTCTCTTCCACACCTCTCAAATATTACCTTTCCATTTTCAACAACCAGCACAAAAGAATTGCATGGTAATCTTTTAACACAATATTTGGTTGGAGACCAAGATTTCTTTGAATTCCTCTGCCTGTTGTTGGCACTAAGTTGAAAGCAATTGAGACCATTCTCTCTTGGCAGCCTTACACTCTTTCTTCTCTAGCGACCCTCATTCCTTCTAGTTTGGCATCGCGTTTGACCTAATCTTCTAATCTCTTTTTCTCCATCTCGTAGAAGTACTACTTGTGGAGCTCTTTGACCTCCTTCTCATAGTTTTTCCTGGGCTTTACCGATTTGGATTTGGCAAGGCCAGGGTTGTCGATGGTCTTCGAGCTCCTAATAAACGATGCATAGCTGCTCTCTGAACACGCACCCTTGGCTGAACGAACAACCTTGCCTAACACACTCCTCAGCCCTTACAACTTCTTTACAAATTGTTTTTGAAAGCAAAAAATACGATACCTTATAGCAACATTGTGCAGCGAAAGATTGTCTTGCACATATGGTCAACAGGTAACAAGACACTGATCTTAGTCTCTAACACACTGATTGAAAGATAAGTGGCCAGATCATCCAAGGAATACATGTTTGATTGAAAGCCCTTTGGTGAATGCTAGCATGCAAGCAGATAGAGAATTGATACGTGGGTGCAAACTCCTCCAAACGTCTTTCACACTATTCGATTTCGATGCTGGTCTCAGTCTAAATAAACAAATGCAAAGAGATTTGAAGAGGATTGAGAGCGAATTGGAGGTTCTCCTTTACTCGGCTTGCTGCTTATCACCGTCAATCTCTGATAGACAGATCGTGGGGATGCATGCTTTGACTGTATGGCATCAATGTAATTCAATTTTCACTTTAACATAGTCGTCCTTTCACCCTTCAGAGCATCCATGACACGACCTACACAATCTCATAAATAAAACTGCTCTCTGCACATGGCCTACACTATTTAATTCATTTTATGTATTCAACAATTGCTTAACGTAACAATGGATACGGTCTGCACAATTGAGATGATAATACAGAATTTGGTGGTGCACCAACAGCATGCACAGTTGCCCTTGACTCGTCTTGTACCTATGCTCTAAAGACACACCAATACCAAGAAACTCTGAACACAATCAGTCTGACACATAGGTCATTATGCCGTAGTGCAAAGGTTACCATAGATGCAACCCAGGTGCGTGGACACAGTGCCAAGAACTCCAATGTGCTTGAATATTCTCTTCGTCATTGTTTAATGCATTCTTTACCTGAAAAAAGTTGAAATATTATCACTCTCTTTGCATTCAACATACCTTGAAAACTCCATTGCCATTATCCTTCAGCGTACTTTTCACAATGCTACTTGGTTGAACAAGTCCTCGTTGATTGTTGGTATGGCTATCCCAAAGTCCCAAAGTGCATGAGTTACTTGATTAAATCTTGCTTTGATACCAATTGAAAGACATAATAAAGAACAAACAAGAAGATCAAGATTAAGCAGAAAGGCATGAAGCCAAAATCACGATTCTTCTTCACATGAGATACAATATATAGTACAAACCCTAGATAACCACCTTTAACTGTCTTCATAACTAATCATAAGCTATGTTACTAGAGCCATGGGGCCGGGGATTGGATCCCTGGATCGGATATGGATTCGGATCGGGATCCGTTGGGATTCGCTCCGTGGCACGGTACACTGGTATGTGTGAATTTAAACGTTGGTGCCAATTATTAAATTCCTATGGTTTATTAACTGTTCACTGTTATTAAATTCGGACGCCGATTATTAAATTCCTATTGTTTATTAACTGTTAAATGTTATTAAACTCCAGCCCCCATGGTTTATGTATCCAATTCTTGTTATAAAGGAATGATATTAAATAGTTTGGCGCCCGATCCTTTACGTTATAAAGGAGTGAATATTAAATAGCTTGGCTCTCTTCGTTTATATTTTCAATTTTTTATAATAGTTAATGTTACATTTTATATAATCGTTCAGTATTTAATAATTATAATCATTCAGAATGTTTATAATTTAATTTTTGTAAAATAATTAATATTTAATACTTACAAATAATACCTCTATTATAACTTTATTAATGGAATATATTAAATATTTTATATAACCATTAATTATTCTAAATATATATAAAAGTTAATTTGCCAGAGAAACTTCTGGATTAGAATTGTGTGGAACTTTTTTAGTGGACACTTCACCCACAGAAATTTTTATATAAATTTTATTTTTAAAAATTATAAAAAATATATTTAAATTGTTTGTATTTGCCTTTACCCCGTCATATTTGAATCTCTGCTAAATTGCTCACAAATATGTATATTTTATTGTAATCCTAGAAGACTTGGTTAAACTTGATATCTCTCCCACAGTTTTGTAGTATTACAGATAGATAATACTGAAGAGTATACCTGACCTATGTGTGCATTGCTACAATCTCCTTTCTATTTGCATTCTTGCTCTCCCTCTTAGGTTTCTATTTTTGCATGTGAGTATTTGTATTGCTGTTGTGTGCTCATATCAGTAGTGACTGTAAATTTGCATTGTGTGCAAGTTTGGTGGTTGGCTATTTCCATCAAGGTGACCTAGGAGATTTAGGACCATTAAAACCACTGATAGCCATATTTTAAATCCCTTTGGAATAATTCTCAAGCATACTGTATAACATATTCCTGTAACAAGCTAATATTAGTAACAGCAATCACGAGGACCTAATAGAGCATGGAGAAGGTTGGTGACAGTGTGGTCAGATAGTAGAAAAATATTAGGAGGAAAGGGAGGAGAGATTACTAGCTTGGAAGATACCAAAATTTTCCATGGAGATGAGTGATAGGGTGCGCTAAGAAGATAAATATATTTTCAAGAAGACAATTTCTCTCATGTTTCTTCCTTCTGCACCTTTCCCTTCTCTATGACTCATCTTATCAGATTCAACAGGTGGTAAAACCTAACGAGGTTGCAGGTATTGCCCATATGGTCAACAAAGGGCAAGTCAAATATGTTACAACTTTATGTATGGAACATTAAAAGAGAGCATTAAAGTGCATTCGTCAATCTCTTTTCTACTGTGTGTGAATCCAGACTGGATGTTACATGGTGGTTCCTCAACATAGTTGCTATAGTTTGGAAAGTCTTCGCATCTGTAGTGCAAGGTTCAAGGAACCCAAACCCAGGAATCTGTGTTCTATTGGTTATAATGTTTGGGGTGATTAGAAGCATTTAATACAGATTCTATCATTAGAAGTATCGTCAAGTAGTTGGTTATTTGAGTTAGCCCTTTCTAAGCTGAAAAAGTATTCATTAACATTTGCAAGTTGACTAATTTTCCCAGTAGCAATAGAGGTTTAGTACTCTTTAATTATCCCCTCTCTTTCTCCTTATTCTTGGATGTAAGATGGTGATCCACTTACAAAGGACAAGTACACAATAAGGACGTGCCTGACTGATAGGTTATTGCTTGAGTCATGCGCCACTGGCCTCATGGGGCATACTAAATTGCCTTCTTAGTATCCACATTACTGTTGTTTTCCCGTCAATTATATCATACTTACTCTTGCGTGGTCCTGAACATTGCATAAGCAGTGTATATAACCCTAAAATTTCTGAAAGAATGTTGTCAAGCATATGCGTTGTGCCAGTCTGGGGTTATGGATTGTAAGAAACATCACCGAGAACATTATTTTCAAGTTATTTACTTTTGAAATGTACAACATTGCACAAACAAAATAAAAAATAAGTACAAAGATTTCCAAGTAGAGTCAGGAAGTTGTCAAAAGAGGTTGGTGTATAAGAATATAACTAAGATGAATTGGTTATGGAGAACTTGCGTGCGTGATGTGAACCATTAACAAACAATGTTGTGTTATCTTCTCAGGTATGAGCATGTTTGGGTTCCTCTTGTATGAGCATGTTTGGGTCCCTCTTGCATGCCATTGGTTGTGAATGTCAATGTGCATAGCATTAGACCATGATTATACATTAGTCCTAAGATACAAGGAAAATGAAGTTGTGAATCTTTTAGTTCTGATCTTGAACATGAGTTCTTTGTTTTAATTCTCTAAATAATAGGGTTTGCATGTCCGTGCTCTTGCAAATTTGTCACTTACAGTGGTGTGATACTTTCTATAATCATCTGTCAGATTGACGTGAGATTTCCTATAATGAGATGTTATTCCAAGTACAGTTTTCACCTTACACAAAATGAGAAATAATAAATTTTAGGTTAGCTTTTTTATGGTAATGGGTCAGGGAATAAGCATGATACAGTTTGAACTTGAAGCCTTTTTGCTATAGATATGTTAATTGATCTATTTTCCTTCAATGCAGGCAGAACAAAACCAAGGGACCGAGATGATGGATCTCGATTTAAGCAGGTGGACCAGGAAGAAGAGTGTAGAGGCCAAAATATTACATTTGAGAACTAGCATTCTTGAGAAAATAGTGTAGAGGCCAAAATATTACATTTGAGAACTAGCATTCTTGAGAAAATGTTTCCTAGAAAGAGGTATTGTGGTGTGGTTAGAGGATGATATAAATAGAGCTGGGGTGTCCTTGTAAAGAGATTTTTGTAGGCTATTTCCATGTGTTGTAAATCAGATCTCTTTCTGTCTTCTGTCAATATTGCGATTTAATTTTAAAATCTTTCATTAAAAGTCATCTTACCGTCAGTATCTTGATGATGCTCTACATCATAACATGGTTTCATATTATATTGTAGCTATTGGTTAGATATCCAAGATTTTATATTGTAATTACACAGCATTGAATTCCTTTTATCACCGGTGCATGGTAGAATTCCACTTTAATATTTATATAGACAACTGCTCATGATGCCTATGAGAGCTCAACCCCAAAGCTTGGAAATGTCCAAATAGATATAGCTGATTACCTTGTAATTTGTGTGTTAAATGCAGATAAGTAACCGAATATTTTTTTGTATTCATGTGGTTTGTAAATGTGTGATTTGAGAATTGTACTATATTGTGGGTACTAGTACATTCAGATTTTCACAATTCGGACCATGAAACTTGCAGGGAAATCAAATACTATCAGTTTGCACCAGGATCCTTATTTCAGTTCAAATTTTCATAAGCTTATTTGACATATATTCTCTACCTTCTTTTGCAATAATCATAATATGACAAGCTGATT
The DNA here is from genome assembly GCA_900067695.1 of Picea abies. NCBI lineage: Eukaryota > Viridiplantae > Streptophyta > Pinopsida > Pinales > Pinaceae > Picea > Picea abies. The sequence continues at coordinate 10,092 of CBVK0100704102.1, forward strand.
TTAACTTTGTTTACAAGGACAACTGATTTTGAGTTGGTGAAGCTAAAAGCTGAAATGTGACTCCAATCTTATTAGGCATCCACATTCTCACTATGGTTTGGGATGTCAGAACATCAATTTTCTATTATCATGGTCCATCTGCTCACAATTGATCATAGTGCTAGTGGTGACATCAATTTTCTATTATCATGGTCCATCTGCTTACAATTGCTCATAGTGCTAGTGGTGACATGGGGCATTCTCCAATTCACCTTTCCTCCAAAAGGATCTAACAAAGCCCATTGAAAGGAGGGAAAGGGGTGGCACCTTTGGGTGCCCTGAAGTGAGGTTAAGCCCCACCATATAAGGGTAAACTCATCGGCCTCTTGAGTGAGGTTAAGCCCCACCATATAAGGGTAAACTCATCGGCCTCTTGTAGATAATCACCTTGTTATGGTGTTTGGGCCTTGATCATTTCTAAGCAAATCATACACTAGGATCATTTTTGGTAAACCACTGGCTTAATAAATTTCTAAAGGTCTTTTAATGTCTATTGTTGCAATTCAAATTCATGGGTTTGTTAAAAAGCAATGCATATGAAAAGGGAAAGAAAATATGGAAATAATATTTAATGGAAAAAATAGACTCTAAATTATTTTGTGTATGGATTAAAAATCAGAATAGCCTTTCTGCACCTGATTTCTACATAAATTCAATTCAAGTTTGATTTGGCATCTTAATTGAGCACATTTCAACAGTTTGGCATAAGGTGGGGGTGGGAATGAAGGCGTAAAAATAATGGACATGGAAGTTATGCCAAAATTAAATTGAAAATCTTGAGAATAAAATTCATAACTATCAGAAATTTATATTTAAATTAATTTCATATGTAAATCTATATAAATATTGAGAAAGAGTTTGATACATAAAATATCCAAAAGTTCGATTTTGGAGTCAGTTATTATCAATTTTGTTTTAAAAAATGGTCAACTTGCTATGGCTAAAGATTGAAATGCTTATTAAAATACTAATGTTATTGAACTATAAAGCCGAGGCATTGTAATGGTTGAATTCCTGACGGAGGATGCTTGATCTACACTGAAATATTTACTACTTCGATGTGATTGTTGATTGGGTGAGACAAGTTTTCACAAACACAAGGGTCAAGAACGAGGCTGGAATTGACTTTTACAATAACAATAGTTATAATCCTGAAATCAAGCTTCTAATTGAGGGCTGAGGTTAATTTATTGAATATTTTGTCAAGATGGCATGAAACTCTCGAATGCCAAAGGCTTTTAGTAGCAATGCAAGAAATCTTATTACAAACTGTTTAGAAAAACCTAGAGAAATGTCTCCTCAATAAAGCTAATATGATCACTCAAAAACTCCGGAAGTTTCAATACACTAAAATGGTTATGGTTTAAGCTATTTGAATTATGAGTACATACAAACAAAACAATTGAAGAATCAGTTTGTTTTTAAAAGTTGTACACATTAATGATTTATGAAGTTGGGTAATAAAAATTTATTGGTGTTTATGAAGTTCTTGACATATTTCTTTAATTACATTAATAGGTGTAAGTATATGTTTTTCTTTGAAGGGATTAATTGATCTTTTAATCTCGATTAATCAACACCCATTCTTGGAAGTTGGAGGCAAATACGTGTAAAGAAATACAATGGTCATTATTTTCATTTGTATTGTACCTTCATACGAAAGGAATTTCAAAATAAACATGTATTAGTTAGATTATTAATTTAATTAGCAAAAGGAAGGATTTATTAATTCCCATATATAACTATTGAACAAGTCTCGTATATTAATTCACACTTAAATATTTGTTTAAAAAAAATGTTGCTTTAGCATCATGTCATTGTAATGGTATCTAGGATGCTTTCCCATGCTTGTAACATTAACCATAATTGTATTTTTGGTCAAGAATTTGAATATTGATTTAGATCTTTAGGAGGATTGAAAAGAACATTGGTTTCAAGGAAATCAAACATTGAGAAAGGTTAAGAAGGGCATTGATAAAAGCAATGTTCTCACATCATTTAATTTGTTTTCTGGCAACAATCTTAAGTTGTTTGATCATTAATTAGGGAGTAGCATGATGTAATACCATAGTTTTATCCCTGATTCAATGTTGTGTATATATATGATGAATGACTATAAGTTAAACAATGCAATTTATAATTCAACATTGAACGATTAATAAAAGTACGTCATCGGTTATAGAAGAGAAGGACAAAATAAGGGGGGCTATGCTTTCACAAGAGGTTAAAGAGAATGCATATTAGTATGCTAAGGAGCCTTAGTAAGGTAGCTAACCCAAAGTCTTGTAAAACTTAATTATGTCCTTGATTATTAGCTACTTATGGTTTGTTGTTTAATTACCACTTAGGGGGGGAGATGTGTGCATGGAGGGATATGTGGTCGCTTCATGCCATGCAATTAAAAGTTTTACCTTTATCATGCAAGCGAACTATTATTGTGATTATTGTGGTGATTTTAATTTTGAAGGTTCAAGGGGGAAGATTGAAGGTGATTGTTGTTCAATATTAGAGTCAAACGTACCGGAAGTCGAGAATTCACCCTACGAACCGTCATTTGTCTGGAAAGTTAAGGAAATTTTGCTTGAGCGAACTATTGTGTGTATACTAAATTCGAACTGTGAAAGCTACAACCATGAATTTATACATAATTTTGGTTGTATGGAATTATATTCGTTGTAATTGAGAAAATTTTGCTACCGTTGATAATTCCCTAGAATCCCAATACTTAGATTTATTGGCCAGCCTATGATGGAGCCTTGGACGGAACTGTGATAGCATGGGGGACTACTGAGTAGAAAAGGGGATCCCATTCCTTAGATTGTGTAGGTTGATGGGGAAGAGAGTTGTGGATTGGAATTGTTGTGGGTGATTGTGAACCTGAGAATTGTGTTATAAGAAGAGAAATTAGAGTCAATAATAAGAAGAGTGTGTCCCTTGTGGATTCATACCTCAGTGTGAGGTTGGCCTTTGTTGTAGAAAGAACTAGTGTAGTAGAGAGCCTATCGTTGGGTGGAACGTCCTGATGATATTATAGTAGCTGCAGGAGGTTTAACCTCTGTGTAACCTTTGATGAGTCTAGAATATTTTGGGAAGCAAGAAAAACCCTAGAAGGTAAGGAAATAACCTTAGAAGACAAGTGATTTGAAAATGAAAGGCTTGAGTCTCTTTAAAATTGCAAGTGAAATTTGTATG
>CBVK0100704127.1:0-17321 GCA_900067695.1 Picea abies
CCGCCCATCCATAGATCCATCATGACTGGCCAGTGCGAGGGTAATCGCGCCACACACAACCTCACAAGAGGATAAGGCATGGGGTAGAAGTGATTGGGATGGGTAGACGCGAGGGGAGAACTCTGGAAATATGTAGAGTGAGTGATAGTAGAGAGGAAGGATTGCAACCTTCGCTCCTAGTCACTGGAAAATAGAGACGCAGTCTCACAACATCGTGGTCTCAGCTCGAGGGTGGCTAGTGGTAAATCCGTTGGGAGTCGCTAAGCCTATGGTTGGGTGGAAACGAGCACCCCTCTCAGCAGTTGATTGACCCTGGTGTTATCTCTGATAAGTGTTTTTCCTCTGGCATATTGATATATATATATGTGCTTATTCTGATAATTATGTTCATAAGCTGTGAAACTGTGAATGATTTCATTATAAGAATGATTGTATGGTGTTTTGACCAGTACTAGTAGTTGTATATTTATATGGAAAGACTATGTATGATTTATGTCTTCATGAATTCGTTATTTGTGTGCGTACTGATCAAATTCAGACTTCACATCTGGTTCTCGAGAGGACGACATCCTTATATACCTTAGGTAATAGCCTGATTAAATCTCTCCATAGAAATACCTTCCTTGGAAAGCCCATCAAGAACCAGGAAGGCGGTTGTGAAGGCATAAGGCCTTAGTGACTCTTCATGAGGAGGAACGATTTTCTTGAAAACCGAGATGATAACATAAGGATGAAGTAACAAATCGACGGATGAGATTCTGTCAGGAGATCTGTGGTCACTCACGACCGTTATATTAGAAGGAGAAGATGGAGTTTTAGGTACCTTAACCTTATAGGTATTAATTGACGGATGAGATTTCATCGGGGAATCTGCGGTCACCCACGACCGTTAGATTAGTAGGAGAAAGTAAGGCGTTAAATGCCTTACCACTTGGTTTTCCTATGTCTTCGTGGGTAGCGAAGAGTTTAGGACCATAGATCCCCAAGGTTCATGAGAGTATCTGGACCATGGATCTTTTCCACACCCAAGGAGTCGTGGAAGAATGCATGGGTAGGAACCATTATGAGCCGTCAGATCTTGGCTGAAGAACCCGAAAGTCATTGGATCTGTCAGGAGTTACCCGAGGGTTAAGAATCCAGTGTATTAGGGGAGAAAAAACCCTGGAATGGATCTAAGTCATCTGATTGACGGAGGCCACGTGTCGTAAGATCTCCCATTACGGGAAATTGGGGATCACGGAATCGGGATTTCTGTTGACAAGAGATTGGGACTTTCCATTGTGAAAATCCAGGGGTAGATCTAAGCTGTCTGATTGACAGAGGCCACGTGTCATAAGATCTCCCATTATAGGAAATCGGGGATTGAGGAATCGGGAGTCCTGGTGACAAGGGATCGAGACTCTCCAAGGTGGAAACCCTGGAACAGTTGTGGGCCGTCCAATTTAAGGAGGTGACGTGTCAAGAGATTACCCATTTTGGGAAATCAGGAATCGGGGATTCGGGAGTCCGGTTGACAATAGGTAGGGCTCTCGCCTTGATAAATCCTGACGGAAGAGAGGTTGTGGTCATATGGGAAGAGGTCATATCGACCAATGCTTAACCCAAGAGGCTAATCTCCGATTGAGGTTTATTCAACACTTCGACATTTTGGCATTCGGGATACCGAAGGGACATGTTACCCCATGCTCTCAAACCCTGAAGCCCAGACTTATAAACCTCGAGATGTTAGCATGTGGTCAGGCTCTGACGAATGGTCAGGATCCTCTCGGAGGATCCTAGGTCTGGGATCACCGTCCGATGTGAGGTAGAGATGCCAACTTTATGTTGGGGCACGAATGCGCATAAAGGTAAGTAGCGAGTAGGTCTGGATGGCCAGAGTCCACTCGCTTAGATCTACAACTGAGGATTCATTCTGGAGCCCCCTTACCATCCTGCTTTTAATGGGGGGGGTCCGGAATTGGACACGCAACTCTCGAACAATCGAGATTAACTCATCATGATCAATGACACTCAAGTGGATTCCGGACCCCCCTTTCCATTCTGTCTTTAATGGGGGGGGGTCCAGAATAGTGTGGCGTGTGAAGTAGGGCCCCTCCTGTCATTTTGACCACAGTGTTGCATTTCCCTCTCTATCACCTGTGTTCCACTTAACCGCACAACGGGGTCGTTTCTCATTGGTTGTTCTCTGACCCTATTGGGATTTGATCCTATTAGCCATTTACTAACCCTATAGGGATTCACCCCCATTGGCCGATCGCTAGCCCTGTCGGGGTTCGACAGTTGCAGAGTCGAACGTTTAGACACTACTGTAGCGCTTAGGCATGAAATACAAATAGGAATTGTGTTCAATTTGAACCGTGAACATGACCCGCGATCACATGGGAACGGAGAAGGAGAGAGAAAGAGCCAGCTTACGCTGGGCCTCCATGGATAATTAGGGGTTTTGGTCCAGCAAAAGACTAGAAAAATCCGATTTAGGTAGTGGGAATGTGACACCTAGGAAATGGGTGTTTAGAGGGACTTGGTGAACCACTCTATTAGGAGCTTGTCTTAAATATGATTCTTAATCATTCTATGCTTCTGACGCCACTCATGTATATGATCATATATATGGGTGGCATTGTTTTGATGCAGAGAAGTCAAGAGCTTTGTTCTTATCTCATACCAAATTGGCAGTTGGTAATGCGTTAAAAACGCCATCACCAGGTCATTGAAGCTTCTAAAAGAACCACCTTTTAGTTCAATATACCATTTTATGGTGGCTCTGGTAAGGGATCTCTGGAAAAAATGTAACCTCACACTATCATCCATCAATGAGTTGGATGAACACCAAAAGTGGTAAGTCATGATGTGTGTAGAGGGGCTTTCTCCCCTCTTTCTATCAAAATTTGGAATATCTGATGGGAGATTGGAAGGAATCATCGGCCATGATGGGTCATGGTAAATAGGTTCATTTTTAAACCATGACCAATATGGTAAGTCAAGAGTTGCAAGAAATGACAATAGTGCAAATGAGGATTGGGAGGGAGGTGAAGTCTCTACTATCCTAGATGGACCTTGCGGTCCCCCTATGTTGATGTCGTTGGAAGTTCCAACAATGGTTGGAGGGTGAGTTCCCCTAGGGATGGTGGCACCGATAGGAGCATGACTACTCCCACCACCAAAAAATCTATGAGGGGGAAATGGACCCTGTAAGAAAAAAGGTCCCAGTGGTAGTCCCAGGGAAGAAACCTCTGGGACCATATGTATGGACAAAGGGAAAACTCCAATTTTCCCCAGGGAAAGGTGTGTTGACCCATGGAAAAGGGAAACATATAGAAGTAATGCTACCCCCAGGTTGACCAGGGACAACCCCAAAAGAAATAGTAATACTCCATCCAAAAGGTACACATACCCTTGTTGACACCAGGTCACTCATTGGATTGGTGGAAGTGGAAGGGGATCCACTTCCCATGCTGGAACNNNNTTGGTGGAAGTGGAAGGGTATCCACTTCCCATGCTGGAACCAAAGCTCGTCCCCCCAGTGGAAAAGAATCGAGAAGTGGGCATGGAAATATAAGGGATGGGTATGTGCATAATAGGTATACTAACGGATGGAGTCAATGATATAAACAAAATCCCCCAAATGGATGAACCAAAAACAAAAGGTATGGATTGTTGGGTATGTGTTATATTCTTTGTATGAGTAGTTTTAATGTATGCTACATTGCGTTGGGCATGCAGGGGGGTTTGAGGGGGGACACTAGGCGCCCCATTCAAGGGTTCGAGGGAAGCACCCCTGAGAAAAATTATTTTCCTTGGGAAATGTGTCACATTTTTTCTTCGTTTTTCATGTCACCTCAATTTTCATGTCCATGGTTGGGTGGTTTTTCGGCACATGGTTTTTTGTCTATGGTTTTCTATTTCTGGCTAAGGAATTAGGTTTGTTGACTAATCCAATTTATTGGGTTAGGGTTTTGGATTCCAATGGCTCCTATATGTATATTGTATTGTAAACAATGTATCACCATGAATGAATATAGAATCTGATGGTTTTCCCGGTTTGGGTTTCCAGGGGAAAAATCTATGTGTAATGTGTGTATTTTCCATTGTATATTTTATGTTCTTTTATTGAAAATCCATTTGCAGTAAAATATTGTACAAGGTTAAAATCTACATTTGGTATCGAAGCTTTGTTGGCTTTAGGGGGACACCTTTATGGTCAAGGGTTTGGCTCGGGACTGTGATAATCCTTGCTACAGTGGGAGATATGTGGTATTGATTTTTCAGGTGGAAATAAATGGCGAGCAGTTCAAAAATTGAGATTGAGAAGTTTAATGGGAAACGTTTTGAGTTGTGGAAGCTCAATATGGAATATTTGTTGGTGGACAGAGATCATTGGATCATGGTGGATCCAGGTATTGCACCTACAGGAACTTCAGCAGATGACTGGAAAAAGTTGGATCAGAAGGAGAAGATCACAATCCGACTGTGTCTCTCATATTCAGTATTACTAAATGTCTGAGAGGAATCTAGAGCCAAGGATTTATGGGATAAGTTGGGGAAGTTGTATCAGTATAAGTCCTTATTAAATAAACTATTCCTAAGAAATAAGTTGTATAACCTAAGGATGAGAGATGGAGACTCGTATTTGAACGTCTACGATACTGTGGTAAGTCAATTAGTATCTGTTGAGATTAAAATTTCAGATGAAGATAAGTGTATCAATTTATTGTTCTCTTTACCAGACTTATGGGATAGTCTGGTTGTGGCCATATGTATTAATACAACTACCTTGAAGTTTGATGAAGTGATCTCATCCTTGTTGTCGGAGAAGATGAGACAAAAGAACATGGAAGGATAGAGCATAGATGCATTATTTGCAAGAGGACGCTCCGAGGAAATAAATAGATCTAAGTCCTCAAGTGGGAGATATAATTCTAAGGGTAGATCTAAATCTCCTGGAAAGTTTGTAAAGGTATTCTAGAGATGTGGAAAATAAGGGCACTACAAGAAGTAATGTAGATCCAAAATTCAGAAAATGAAGGTATCTGAAGAAGATCCTTCTAGAGAAGAAAATACCTCCAAGGAAGAAGGAGGGGATGTGTACTTGGTTTCTTCAAGAACACATGCAGAGCATAATGCATGGTTGGTTCACTCAAGTGCATCCTTTCATATGAGTCCCCACAGGGAGTGGTTATGTGAATATGAAAGGTATGATGGAGGTAATGTTTTCCTAGGTGATGAATTGACAAACAAAATCATAGGACGAGGAAAATTCAAGTTGAGGCTCATAAATGGAAGGATTAGAAAACTACCTAGTGTTATGCACATCCCAGGTTTGGGAATAAATTTGATATATGTAAGAAAAATGGACGATGTAAGGATAAAAACAATATTTGAAAAGGAAACCTGCAAGATGGTTCGAGGAGAAATGGTGTTGTTGAAGGGAGTTCGGTTTGGAACTCTGTATAAGATACAATGAAGCATTATTAGTGATGGGTGTAATAGTTCCATTGTTCCTTATATTGGAGTTGAAGAAGAAAGAACTCCTACAGTCTTTGGAGAAAATTTTATGTCGTAGCATCAAATACCGGGGCATATCGGAGAGAAGGGTCTTTGACTAATACACAGTAAAGGTATGGTTGAATATATGTCTAACGTCTCTCTGGATTTTGATTTCTATGAACAGTGTGTATAAGGGAAGCAAAATCGAGTAAGATTCCCTTATGGTACAATGAGGGTAGAAGGAATTTTACAATTAGTTCACAGTGATGTGTTTAGACCTATGTCGGTTCCATCATTGGGAAAATATGTGTACTATGTCTCATTTATTGATGACTTCTCAAGGAATAATTGGATATATTTCCTTGGGAAGAAATATGAAGTCTTTGACAGGTTTAAAGAGTTTAAGGCTCTTGTTGAGAATCAAACAGAGAAACGAATTAAGCTTCTGAGGACAGATAATGGCAAAGATTTATGCGGAAATGAATTTGAATAATTTTGTAAGAAGTGAGGTATAGCAAGGCAAAATACTACTCCATATACACCTCAATAGAATGAAGTTGCAGAAAGGATGAACAGGATGTTGATGGAAAAAGAAAGGTGCATGCTCATTGGTGTTTGGTTAGGGAAAGAATTATGGGCAAAGGCAGTGGGTATTGCACGTTACCTAGTCAACATATCACCCTCATCAGCATTGGATGACAACACTCGGCAACAGATATGGACGGGTAAGAAACCTTCTCTCACACATCTCAAGGTGTTTGGTTGTGAGGCCTATGTTCATGTTCCAAAGGAAAACATGAGTAAGCTAGATAAGAAGGTTGAAAAGTGTATCTTTGTTGGGTATAAATATAGTCTCAAAGGTTATAAGATTTGGAACCCAGAAACTAGTACGGTTGTGTATAGACGAGATGTGGTATTTAGATAAATGAAAGATGTTTTTAAACAAGAATTCCTACCAAGTAAGGAACAAACAAAGAAAATAGGGTTTGATTTAAAGGATGATGAATCAAACTCTATAGAAGAAAAGGAATCAGAAGAAGAAGATCCTCATAATCCAGTATTGAGAAGATCAACTCGAGAAAGAAGGCTACCGGAAAGGTATACTCCATCTGATTTATGTTCAAATTTTACTTTGTCTATTACTGATGATGATCCTAGAACTGTTAGGGAGGTAGTGGATTCTGAGGATGGAAATCTCTAGAAAAAGGACATGGATGAAAAAATGGGAGCCTTGGATAAGAATGAGGCTTGGGATCTAGTGGAGTTGTCAACTGAAAGAAATCCCATTGGAAGAAAATGGGTATTTAAAAAGAAGCTAGATGCAGAAGGAAAAGTGGAGAAATACTATTCTCAGTTAGTAGCTAAGGGTTATGCCTAGGTTGAGAGAATTGATTTTGGTGAGGTTTTTCCTCTTGTTGCCAAGTTAAATTCTATAACATTTATGTTATCTTTTGTTGTTGCATTTGATTTTGAAGTAGAACAGATGGATGTGAAGATAACATTCCTACATGGGGATCTGGAAGAAGAAATCTATATGAAGTATCTAGAAGGATTTGTTGTGAAGGGAAAGAAGGAGTTGGTATACAAGCTGAAAAAGTCCCTGTATGGTTTAAAACAATCGCCAATGATGTGGTATCAAAAATTTGATACTATATGCTGGGACTTGGATTCACAAGAAGCAAAGAGGATCATTGTGTGTATTTTAAATTAATTGGTGATCATTTGATTTATTTGGTCTTGTATGTGGATGACATGTTGTTGATAGGAAACAACAAGGAGATTATCAAGTATGTGAAAACTCGGTTGTCCTCTAAATTTGACATGAAGGATCTCGGTGCTTCAAATTTCATTTTGGGCATGGAAATTAAAAGAGATTGGAAAAAGAGTAAACTCTGGTTAAATTAGAGAAATTATGTCAAGACAATATTGTAGAGGTTTAATATGTAGGAATATAAATTGGTCAAGGTCCATATTCCTATTGGTGTAAATTTATAAGTGGATCAGTGTCCCAAGACATGGGAAGAGGAGGAGGACATGTCTCGTGTTCCATATGCGAGTGCAGTTTGTAGTTTGATATATACAATGGTATGTACTAGACAGGACATTGCACATGTAGTGGGAGTTTTGAGTAGGTATATGTCAAAACCAGGGAAGGAGCATTGGACAACAGTAAAAATGGTTTCCAGGTATGTGCGTGGCACTACTCGTTATGGATTTTGCTACCAAGGAAGACTAGGATTGGACATAGTGTTGGACATACATGGCTTTTTGGATGCAAACTGAGCTAGAGATCTAGATCGTAGGAGATCTACAAGCGGGTATGTTTTTAACCTGTTTGGAGTAGCAAACAGTTGGATGAGAAGAAGGTAGGTTGTAGTGGAACTTTAAACTACAGAAGTTGAATACATGGCAACCACTCATGCAAGTAAGAAATCAATTTGGTTACAAAGATTGTGTTCAGGTATTGGGTTGGTAGAACAAGTTGTAAGGATAGATTGTGACAGTCAGAGTGAAATGTTTTTGGAAAAGAGCTTGACTTATTATTTAAATACAAAGCATGTTGATATTCAATATCACTTTATGAGAGACATGGTTGAAGAAAAGAAAGTGTTTCTGATGAAGGTGGAAATTTTGAAGAATGTTACAGATTCATTAACAAAATCTGTGAGCACTGAGAAGTTCTCTTGTTGTAGAGGATCCATGGGAATTACTAACTATATAACCCTATAACCCCTTGTATGCAAAGAAAACAAAAAGTGGGAGGATGTTGGGTATGCGTTATATTCATTGCACAACTAGCTCTAGTGTCATCTACATTGTGTTGGGTACGTAGGGAGGTTCAGGGGCAGTGCCCTTGAGAATTTTTTTTCCTCAGGAAACGTGTCACATTTTTATCTCATTTTTCATGTTGCCTCAATTTTCGTGTCCAATTTTGGGTGGTTTTTCGGTACATGGTTTTTTGTCGATGGTTTTCTATTTCCGGTTAAGGAATCAGGGTTGTTGACTAATCCAGGTCATTTAGTTAGGGTTTTGGATGTCGTTGGCTCCTATATGTATATTGTATTATAAATAATGTATCACCATGAATGAATATAAAATATGATGGTTTTCCCGGTTTGGGTTTCCAAGGTAAAAATATCTGTGTAATGTGTGTATTTTCCATTGTATCTTTTCTATTATTTTATTGAAAATATATTTGCAATAAAATATTGTACAAGGTTAAAATAGACATGGATGATGAAGGTCCAATGGAGCTAAGGGGTGACAATGAGGACATGATTGTGATGCCCTCGAATGAGTTTCCCCAATCTCACTTGAGGATGGGCTTATGGGCTCAACTATACTAGTCGAAGCACTAGGTCCAGACATGGTAGGAGTATGACTAAATAATGAAAAAGGCTCACTAAAAATGTCCCTCACTTGGACTAGTAAAGGGGCATCTGGTTCAGTTAGAGGTGGATTTAATTTGGGTGGAGGAAATTCATCGACCACTTCTACCTCAACCAATATGGCTTCCTCAAACCAAAAATACGGCCCTTCAAAGTCTTCATCACAGATATAGTGTCTCTTCAGAGGCGGTTCCACTTCTGTAATAGGCTCTAGTCCTCGTAATCGATGGGACTGGTGCAGTAGTTCAACCGCGGTGAAAAGTGTATGTAACTAACAAACACCAATCAACCTATGTTCGACCTAGATAGACTCAAAGAGCACACCACTAACATAATCTAGGAAAACAACAAGGAAACCAATGGGCTCAAGGGCCTTTCAAAAAATAACCTTGTGGGGGAGATGAAGTCTCCACAAGATTGACTAGCGAAGGTGTGAGGAGAAATTATGATGATCAACGTGAATCATCCCTAACTGATGCAAGTACCCTTTATTAAGGTGGGCACCCTCTGGGGGAAATGGGACCGTGAAGGAACGTCTTCCCCAGGTACTACAAACATGTCCCACCTACATTCACCTATGTGGATCCCTAGGAAAATCCACTAAGGTTACCACCTAACAATAAATGGTCGAGAAAACAGTCTTAAGTCTGATCGCATGTTGGGGCAAGGTAGGTAATCCCGAAGCTCTGAAGGTGTGACCCAACAGAACCCCTGTATGTGTAACGATCGAAGTGATACCGCAAACACCAAAACAAGCAGAGAGCGGTAATATCCCTACGTCTTTCCCCGATTTGACCTTGTGCTTGACTCCTGTGTTAGAGGAGTTTCCCAAAACACTGGTTGTAAGAATGGATTTTCACACTCTTTAATGACTAGTGAGTCAACCTAGGCTAGAATATTTCTCCCTTGTGTTGTTTTATATTTTTTCAATATCGGGAGACTAAATTTATGAAAAAGAATAACTAGGCTTGCTTGCGTCATTCTTTCATTCTCATTAAACCAGGAAGGAGACCGAGCATATTTGTGTCATTCTTTCTTTCTCATTAAACCAAGAAAGAGATGAAAAATAAAAAACAATAAAAAAAGAGTGGGGGTTTTTCAACATTGGTCTATTCTCAAAATGGCAATGTTAATCGAGACGCCCTTGAACATGGTACATGTTTGAGTCCTCATCATACAGTTGGGTTTTATCTTTCCTATGATTTGTCCCAATAATATGAGTCAGAGATACTCCTCCGACTGGGTACTCTTCCAGTCATCATGGAGAGTGCTTCAATGCCTCCTGCGTTGTTGCACTATATTTATCCATCTCTTTTGTCTTGCTACCAAGTCACCATTGTGTCATGCTATATGTTCAAGGGAATTTTAAGCCTAAGTCGTCCATCTGTTGTTTTTTTGACTTTCTAAGTCGGCCATTCATTTGTCAAAAGTACTTTGTGATACTCTCTCTTCACATCATCTCTCGGTGTATGTTTCATGTTGATTGATGGGGGATACATCAAGGCCCTCCTTCTACAGAGATGTTCCTATCCACTTCAACACATTATCTAGGAGAGGGATATAGAAACCATCTATTACCTTGGAGATTTCAGTCCTCAGTGGCAGGCCTCCTCGTGATCGATAGTGGGTTTACATAATTGACTCCTGACGATCGATTCTATGAGTGTTTGAAACCAACTCATTTATTCACACTCGCTAGATTTTACTAGGTACCTTGGGGTCCATCCTCATCATCAGTGTGTCCCCTCACATATGTTAATGGTATATATCAATGAATGGTAATCAAATGGTTTCTACCATGCTCGATATCAACTCATTTATTCACATGATGTATATTCGTACCATTAGTTTTTGGGACGAAGACCTTGGGTTTAGGGCCACACCATTCCTTTACAACATCCCCTCCCAAGTTCCATTGGATTATATCACTTGTATATGAAGACTTCAGGGGCACTCTCCTTGGTGCTCATTGACTTCTTGACATCTATATTGTGTATCATAGATCCACATTGTATCTTATAGTGGCTATGATTGAGTCATGACATAGATCCAAATTGTATTGTCTCATGGCTATGGTCTTATTGATGACATGGATCCACTGTGTATTCTTTCATGGCCATGGTGTAGCATTTGATTTCATGGATACCTAGTGTATTTTTTGGTTTTCATGCTCATTCTAAGTCTGAGTATGTCTACATAGGAGATTGGTCTCTATATACTCATCTTTGGTGTTTGATTGCAAGAATTCTTCGGTTTTCAATCCTCCTTTTCTCTCTCCTTACGTTGCTTCATATAAACATTATTGTAATGGATTTCGGCCATCCACTCCTTTCCTGACCTCACACATTAGGGGGAAGTCTGTTATAGCCTTAATTTACACCCTATAGGCCAGAGAGGAAGACATCAGAGGATTAAGGCCTTAATACTACTTTTTCATAGGGTTTGACCACTTTTGGAGCCGTTTTTACCCATTTATTGACATCCTCGTGGGTCACCTAGTGGGAAACAAGCGAGGCCCTCTCTATATCTCATCATGCAAGGCACTTTCAAACTTATAGAATTAAGGAGTTACGAAGTGATAAGTGAAGGGTGAGTTCAGTTTTGTGTCAAAGTCCTAGGAACTCACAACATTCAAGTCTCTAGTGGCCTCTAGAATATCTAGAAGCCTCTCCCAAGCCTCCTCCAAGAGATATATAAAAAATTCAAGCCTTAGGCGAAGGGAGGAAGAATTGAATAGCAAGGTTATGCTGCCAAACTGTAGAGGTGTTCAACCAAAATTCATTGGGGCCTAGCATGACCAATTGTAAGGAGAAGCAAGGAGCAAGGATATTAAAGAGCCTACATCAACACTTAATGTATTCAATATTGATGTAAGTTTCTATTTGTAATCAATAGATCATTCAGTTTTCCCGTGAACATTTTTCATTGATATATAAATGTTCAAATATGATTTGATATATTATAGATCAAGTTAGATCTAGGATCCTAGCATTGGAAAGCTAGTAGAGTGGTGTTGTATTTTCTTTGGTGTATAGGAGGCAGGTTGTAGAGGCTAGAGTTGGAACTTCAAGACTACAAAAACCAGGAGACACTAAGGACAACCTTCAGGAAAAGGTAACCCATCTAGTTAAACCCTTTGTATGTGATTCTATTACTTGTCTCTAGGAATACAATAGAAAGTGTACCCCCTCATGTATAGGATATCTAGGCTTATCCTACGTAGATCTTACTGATATATTCATTGAGATCCATGTGAACATTTTTCCCATAACAATATGGTGATCGGTGGATTGGATGGTATTCATTTTTTCCTCTATCTAATCTATCCCCTTTGATCCCAAGTCTTCTATCCTCTCTTAAATGTTTTGCTATGTTTGATCTCTCAGCATCTAATAGTAAAGGATAGAATCAATTGGATTACATTGTCATATCTAGTTACCAAGCCTAGATCATGTCTCTACCTCTTCCTCCATGCTATAGTATATGGAAGTAGTTTCAGCAAAGTGACGGTCTACCCAAGATCCACACCTTTTGTTGGGTAATGGTTCATGGCAAGCTACTAACTGCAAATAATCTTTAAAAAGACGAGATTCGTAAAGAGATACATTCACTTATGGTGAAAACATTATAGAGGATCTTTCATAAATAAACATGTTTTTAAGATATCCTGGAAACCAATGCCAAATTTTATCTATTGGAAAGTTTGGTTGGCCCATAACAAAACTATATTTCAATAGGAATTGGTCAATCCTAGGGTAACGACTACAAAAGTGAGGAGTGTGATGTTAGAAGCCATCAAAGTTCAAGGAATTAAAGGACATATGGTGTAGTTTATTGATTGTAAGGATAAATAGTGGCTAGGTTACATCCTTATGGGTTGAACTTCACATTCAAAGTCAATTCTCCTTCAACCCTCTTATCATTCTAACTGGCATATAAGAGTGAAAGAGGAAGAATTCATATATATATATATTATCTTCATTGATAGGGCATCAAAAGGAAACCCATGAATGGCAGGTGCAAGGGGGGTCATCCTTGATCCCTGGGGGGGATGGGGTCTCAAGATAGCCATAAACAACCAAGAAAAGAATTATGATCTCCTTCAGGGACTAATGTATATAAACCCCTTTAGTGTGTATAATTTGACAGCCATTAGAGACTCATCCATAATTATCAATCAAATGAACGCTTGGAAAACCTCGCCAAATAGAAAGTTGGCTCATCTAATAGATATAATAAAAAAGGAGGTTCCATGGTTCAAGGATATCAAGTTTTTTCATGTTCTAAGGGACCTATATCAACAAGGGAACAACTTTGTAAATAGGGCCTCAATACTAGACAAAGGAATTATAATATAAAGAGGGGAAATTTTCTTCCAAGCTATCTCCTAGAATCATAATTTATGTCAATATTTGCATGTTGCCACATTCCAATCATTTTAAGACAAATATAATTTCACCAAAGTAGGTGTATACTATATAGAGGGAGGTGGGATGTAATTTGCATCATCCTTACCACATCCCCACACATGCTACCCTTAATTCATCACTAACATTTTGAAACATTACGAGTCTTAATGTAGGAAGAAGGTGGGATTATTACTTATAAGGAATACACTAAAGAGACTACCAACAAGGAAATTTAGTGGTTGTCCTATCTAGTTTTGCTAGAATTTTGGGTAAGCCTCTTCAATAGAGCTATGTTTGTGTATTCAATTGTTGGTCAAAATATTTTGGGGAAAAACCTTGTATTCTAGACATGGTTTGACAATTTTCATTGGATCTACTTCGGAACTCTTTGTTTTCTAAATTTGGGATCCTTTTCTTGTTTCAAAATTCTAGTACTAGGGGTTTTGAGTATCTCATCCTTTTCATTTTGGATAATATTCTTTTATGGGTTGTTTTGAATTCTCAATTTTGGTTTTTGAATGAGTATGTTGGGAATTATTGGATATCTTCAAAGTGGAATTTGGACTAGTAGTTAGAGAACACTTTGGGTTTCTCTCTTCCTTAAGACTGGAAATGATTGGTTCACCTCTATATGTTTAACAACTCTAGGGTTTCCTTTTGGGTATTTTTCTACTTCTCCCTCATAAATTTTGATGTGTATACTATGTTTGGGCATTTATGGGAGCTTTGGGTTATGGATTACCCTGTGAGCCATGGAAATCATCATAGGGAAATTCAGGAAATGCACATATTTTTGCATAGGCATGAATACTTCATCAATAGAAAAAATATGTCTATATTCTCAGTAACAACTAAGGACCACAAAAATA
This sequence comes from Picea abies, assembly GCA_900067695.1. Lineage (NCBI taxonomy): Eukaryota > Viridiplantae > Streptophyta > Pinopsida > Pinales > Pinaceae > Picea > Picea abies. The sequence goes on from CBVK0100704127.1 coordinate 14,155, forward strand.
AACACAAATTCATTTCTCAAAATGCAGTGATTATGGACACCCTCTTGCAACAAAAAAGACAAATTCAGTACTTGGAAGAAAAATGTTCAATGTTGGGGAATATGGTATGTAATCTTACTAAGGGCTCTCAATTTTCCGCTTCTAATTTTAGAATGTTAGTGAATTTTCTCCTTGATGAACCTAAGGAAGAGGAAACAATCCATAAAATGTTTGAAGACATGGACTTGGGAAATTAGGAATCACAACCTACTAATATTGGTCAAGGTGAGGTGCATAACAGGAATGTCTTTTTTAGTGTCAGGTTTTCTTATATTATGTAGAATAGTCATGATTTTAGGTGTCTTTCTTAGATTTTATATTAGTAAAAAAAAATTGAAATCCTTTGTGAATGGATGATATAGACTTTTATGTACCAAACACATACTTCTTGAAGGTTATGCTAGTTCTTTTTAGGAGACAACATATTTTTTGTATTACTATGTTAACTAGCTTAGCTGCAAACTATTTTTAATATGAAATATTATCCATTTCTGCTAAAAAAAACATTCAATCAATTTCACACCATGGAAGAAAAAGAAATGTATATAAATGTAATGATGAAGTTTTAAATTAAACCATAAAATCACCATGCAATTTTTTCTACCTGTAAATAAGTGATACATTGTCACCCCAAGTATATATCAAGTTTGTATACAACATTACATGAAAACATGTGTACACATATAAGGAAAAGAAATGAATTTGACATCAAATTTTATTAAATTTTTGTTAGTTCAGTCCTCATCTTCTGAACCCTCCTCATCCTTACTCTATAAAAATATTATAAAAGAGAATTAGTTCAATAAAATAAAAAAAATTCTAACATTTAAAGATGTAACTAAAAACATATAGGTTAAAAAGTTGTCAATACCCTCTAATCCATGTCGTCCTCATTATCTTCATCCGAGAAAAAATAATATATTTCAATCAATCAATGAATAATTATGACTATATATAAGTTAAAATATAAAAAGATAACTAACAATTAATCACCTTGAGCATGGGATGTAAACATTTCACCATTCTTTCATAAGCATACCTCCATGCATACGTTATTTCTTTATCAGTGGGCTCACAACTTGAGTCATTTAATTGCATGTAATAAGAGAAAATCATTTCTAGTAATGACATATATTAAGCTAGTATATTAGCACAATGAATGAGATTATATTGATCAACTTACAAAGCACCCTCTAATCAAGGACCTCCCTAATTGACGTAAAGAATGTGTAATTGTTAATTTCTTTGCATCTATTCATGCTTGTACATAAGATAAGATAAGTTTGGTTAATTTTATCAATGTCCAGAAAATGACCGCAAAAGTAGGTCAATGGCACTAAAGGATTACATCAAAGAAAATAACAAGTTAAAAGTAGATCAAAATAAAAATAAAAAACTACAGGAAAAGCAAAATCAATAACTACAATCGTATATTATTTATTACCTTTGTGTATTTTTGCAATTCTAGTGTATCCCTAGTTATGGTGTGTCCCAAAGAATTTCTAAGAATAGAAATCATGTCTGTGAATTATACCATTGTGTATGGATATGACACCACCTTCTCAAACTTTATTTCATACACAAACAATGTATCACCACATCCTATCCCGATTCCACTACAAGAAGCCATGTTACCAACTACACATGTTATACACACACAATCAAATGCACATATTCTAGTCCATCAACAAAAGAATAAATCCATATATATTCCTTTTTTACCTACTTAGTAGTGGAAGACTGGAGGTGGGGATTGGTTTCCAAGTAGCCAATATGTACATCAAAATAATCCAACAACTTGCAAGAATATAATTGATAGTATTAGCATACTGATTAAAATGATATGTCAAAGTTGTGTTCATGATATTGCCAAAATTTGCAATTTTGATATTGAGTTGGGGTATAGGAAATCTCTACACAGCTTTCTTTAGAATCCTACATTACATTTCATACATTATTCAAATTAGAATAGATAACATTAAAACCAAACTACAAGTAGTAGTTCAATATAGCATCCATTAATTTAGAGTCAGCTCCCTAAGGTGACCAAATTTTTGGTAGGCAAACTATTTTATGACCCGGTGGACCAAGGGGTCCAAGATATCCTTTTGTGTGTCTATGGGAGTCAGTGCAACACTCACATAAGAATCATAATAGCATCACATTGCAAATATCAATAATTATGCACAAAACAAATTCTCGAACATGTGGATATGTGAAATGTTTTATTTGTGAAACATAAATGCATGAAGATTAATGTTTAACCTGATCATATATACAAACACCTTGTCCTTTATCAAATAAAGTGGGATTAAGAGAACGGTGTTTTCCTTAAACCCCTACAAATTAGAAAATTGTCTCCCAAATGAAATGATTCCATAATCTTGAAAAGAACAAACAAATCCCTTATCATTTCTCAGACTAAGTGGGATCAAGAGCACCATGTTATTTAATTCCCTACAATTTATCATAATTAGCATGTTTTGTCCCAAGTGAAATGATTTTGTAACCTTGAAATGAACAAACAAAACACCTAAGCAAGTGCAACCCAACCCATAGCATATAATACAAACAAGTTAGTGTTTCTAAGCTCTAAAAAGAAGAATCATAATAATCTATTTTTTAAGGTCACGGCTAAGCCACACCAAATTGGTGTATGAGACCCCATGTTTGGGACAAGGGACCCCTCTCTACCTAGCGATTTGACTAGTAAAGTCTACGGAGGTATACATACCCTACCCCCCTATGGATTTGAACTTGTAACCTCTTAAGAAGAAATACATGTTCTTAACCATTAAACCCACCCAGGCTATATTATAATAGAACCCATGCAAAAGGACCAAATGATGTAAATCCTTGCGTTCATTTATTTTCATATCAATTGTGCCTTAAAAAACTTGTTCCTTTAAGTAATACAAAGGATGTAGTATTTTTTATATTGCTTTAAAAACTAGATCATCTCTAATTGATGTATTTTATCTCGAGTTTTTTTTCTAGTAATAAAGTACAACATAATCTTTTGTATTTTGTAGTTTATCTATCAAATACCCTTTTACAAAATACCACTTTACAAAAGGGATATTACTACAATTTTATTTTAAGTTGCGAGACCCGATAAGCTCATGGAG
>CBVK0100704143.1:0-16520 GCA_900067695.1 Picea abies
TGGAAGAATATCAATCCATCATGAAGAATGATGTGTGGGAAGTGGTTCCAAGATTTGACAATCTATTGCCTTCTATGATTAATAACAAAAAACACTAATGTTTAGGTGGTCTAGATGTTTCCATTGTCATTGATGGTGTCAGTTATATTCTAATAACATTATGAACAAATTAGTAAATTAGTTGATCTTTTTCTCTTTTGATATTATGATGATGGTCTACAAAAGTTTCTGTTATCCTAAAGAATGCATATCCATTAATTTGGGCAAACATTAGTTTACCACATAGTTTATCATACATGGATATAGAAATCATAGACATTCCATGGGAATTAAGATCCTATTCTTTCAAACTGAAATAAAATGATTGAATAAGTCCAAATATATTGTCCCCTCCTATTCTTTGTTGTTGTAAATTTTTTTATTGAAACACCTTGAACATAATTATCATATCAATACTCGTGATGGAAGGAACTTTTCTTACTGGTTTTCATAATCCACTTACCTAAATAAAACTAATGTATTGCAACCCACTAAACAAAAGTAATTCCATGCTTTACTTTTAAAACTCACTGGACATTAGATTTACCATTTAATCTACATAAACATCATTAATGATTTAAACTAAATAATCATTGGAAATTGAAGGAAGCCTATCCAACTAGTTATTATTTCAACAATCATAGTCCCTTCACATGTGCCCATGATGTCACCTAGAGTTGAACGTGGCGAGGCTTTAATACAAAGATGTAGGGCTCACCTCTGATGACCTACCTAAGTGGAAAATCAAGAATACCTTTACAAATGTATTTCTAACTTACCTTTCAATAAAGTGGAAGGTATCGTCAATGGTAAAACGAGCACACCATCTTCTATATTCTAACAGGCCTTGCTCTAAGAGGTAGCCAGAGCAGCCTTGAGAGGAGGCATAACACCACCCAAGACATGAAGTGACTCACCATATAGTCACTATCTCTTCTTTTCCTTTTATATTAATGTAATAGAAAATAATGATGAGAGATTTAACCTTCTAAAAAGGCTTTTCATAATGGCAAGTAGAATTTGAACCTTATTCCTAAGCATTAGTTGTGTAATATATATTAGGAGCGAGTACATGTACCTATCCTACCAAAGCATATAACTCTTTCAGTTATATCATGAATAAGGTAACTATGATCTTTGAAAATGGTGAAATGTTGACAAAAACATGGAACACCTCATTGCTTCTAGTTTTTGAGATGCATGTGGTTGTGAAAGAGAAATGTTTAACATCCTTTATTGCACCAAATTAAATAATTGAAATGACAACTAGTGGGAAAGCTTTGGTAAATAGGGTGATATATAAAAATCTACCCATTGATTGGTCATTGTTGAATCTCTTTTGAATGAAAGAGATGACACATGAATCTTATGTTTGACCTTTTACTAAAATCACTCTAAACTAAAATAACCTATAGAACTACAACTGTGTCTATGTGTTGTAAAAACAATAAAAGACATGTTTATGAGTAAACAAAAAATGAATTGGTTTACTGCACAATGTTATGATTCTAGTTGATAAACTATCACTATTGCATTTGGGGTAAAAAAACAATGTTTATTATGATGTTAATTTTGGCAGAAACCTTATTTGGTGTTTTTGGCCTCTAAATTGGTTGTAACTCCAAAAAACATGTGCTAACATCGATATATTGACGCCTATAAATGTTGTATAATCATGATAGGCTTTGCGATTTGAGTTTATCCTTGCAATTGCCATTCTTGGAATGTTTTCCAAAGATGTTGATAGATCCATGTTTAGCAATGTCTAAACATCACTTCAATTATATCCACATTGAAATTAGTCCACATACCTGCTTGGGTTCTACTTATCAAGTGAAAGTTGATAAAAAGAGATTTTCCTATGGATGAAGAAACATAATTAGTAACATTATAGATAAAAAAAAAATGAGGATGATGCTCAATATCACTCTTATAAACTTAACATATAAACCTACCTATCCTAACTCAACCCAACCTACCCAAATAAGCTACCCCTTTATAATGAATCCAATAGATATAAAGCACAATCATGTTTCTCACAATATTGTTCACATGATCAATATTTGAACATCAGGGTTTGTTGGCTTATTCATTCAATGGGCATTAAGGTTTGAAGAGAAATAGGCTTTTGTTGGTTTGTTCATTCAAGGTGCATTAGGTCCATTTGTTGGTTGGTTAGATTTGATCCCTTTCTTCTATTGTGGATCTCAATAGTTGAATGGGTAAAAATGCTAGTGTCGATGCTCTTGCTGCAGAAATGACCTCTACCATAATGATTACAGCCACAAGGAATACACCTAACCAAGATTAGATGCAATGCATTTGGTGATATTTGCAAACATTTGGCAAACACTCATTATTGGAAAAAACATGAAATTGTGAAGTAGCCATGAATGAACTTGTGCCATATCTCTATTAGGTAGAAATGCCTCCTATTGATACTTATGCCAATTCATCCAAGCTCTTCACTGTCATCATCAACCATGGTCGACAAGAATGCGATACTAAAATAATTGTAGACATGCTTTTGAATGTCCAAAGTACAAGTACATCCATTATTGGTAGCTTTGTCAATTCCCTCAATGAAATTCTAATTGGCCTCCTTGACACCTATTTCTAGGAAACTACTGGAAGAACATGCTTGGAAAAAATTCTCACAACTAAGTGGATCACAGATACCCATGGTATCATTTCAATCTAGTTGTTTGACCCAAGGACATTGCATTATCGAATATAATTCAATCATCATGTTCCAACAATACATGATTAGGTCATGACACATCTATTTCCATCTTGACCAACGATTGTGGAATAACTAGTTTAGATTTGGAATATTATAAGATTATGAGGCTTGACTTGGAATATGAAGAATATCGACCAACCAAATGCATTTGCAAGGAAGTTGATTGCATATGATTCAATGACGTTGCTTAGGAATATAATAAATTCTTTTTATAAAAATGCATCATCTCTAGGTAGACATTGCCCATATTTGTAGGACCCTTACAGAAATGTTTTATAAGTTGATTTTGTTTATTGTGAAATGCATTTGCTTATGCAATAAATAATGATCCAGAAACTTTATGATTGATGTGTAGTTTCTATGTCAAAATGTTGGAAATCTCTTTTTCATAAAATTTGTTGGAGTGTTCACTAAAAGTTATAAGTTATGAATTTATTTTGAGGTATTTTAACCCCAAATATAATAGTGTCAACAATATGCTTGTATATGTTATTGGGAGATTAGGCCTTTGCTCCACCATTTATCACTCAAAGAAGGGGCCAAGCAAAGTGGGATAACCTCGACACTAATCTACTAGAATTGGGCAAGATCAAGAAGTTAGAGATGTCTTCACATTGCATCTACTTCAGAATCCTTAGAGTGACATGGCCCAAGAGTTAACTCTATCTCTAATACCGAACCTGTACATTAGTTTCATTATATGTATGAGTATGTTTGATGTAATGTACACAGATGTGAATTGGCACACTACCACTTTAAATATATTGTTGATATAAAATATATGCAAAAATATAATAGGTCACTTGCAAACCGAATGGTGGATTACACCCACAATTCTAGATTGTTGTTGTAGAGAGACCATGATTACTCTCTTCTATTTTGCAATAGAGACTAACTACCATCTTCTCATAAGTTTTCTTTAGGAATTTTTTCATGTTATGGAGATGGATAAATCTGCATAATGGAGATGGATGAACTTGCATAGATAATCCAATGGAGATGGATGAGCCTACACAGATAATTCAGAATGACCAAGCTACATCGGAAACTATTATTTTTTTTTTGAATTTTTGATAATTCGGGCCTCCTTAAAATGGGTTAAAACCTTTAACGAAAAGGATACATAGTCAAAATTCCCATCAATCAAGTGGAACTACAACTTCTAATGAGACTCCTTCCAGATTTTGGAAAAAAAACTTGACCAAAAAATGGTTGAGTTGGCCACTTCTTAACTTACTTGTATATAAATAATACAAAAAATTAATTAGTAATATTTAAAATATAAAAAAGAAAATGCAACATATATGACAACATATGTTGCTATTACATATTACACAAACACAAATGTTGATCGATCCTTCGAGCCCACAACCTCAACCATTGATTGAGCTCATGAGCCTACTGCTAGCTGAGTGCACACGTTGGTGAAAGAGATTGTTTGAGGAATGAGGGATAATGGTATGCGGCATAGATAAGGTGTGGAACTCATTTGCGTCATGTGAGGAGGGGCACACCATCATTCTTGTTTAAAAGTGATAAAGAAGACATGGGATACATAAGAGAGGATTTGGAGCTCACCTTGATAGCTATGGCACCAAAAAGTGTAAGTCAATCCCTGTAATTTTTATTTTATGATAAATTGTAGGGTTAGTTTTGGTGTTTTAGGGTTTATTAAAATAAAAGTTTGGGAAAAGAAATAAAGAAATTTATAATGATCTTTCAATTTTGAAATGTGATATATGAGACTATCATGAAGGGCATAATTCATGTTTGTATCATTGAATGACTTATTATAACAACCGCCATGTTGAATAGGAACCTTGAATAAATCAGAGAGAAAATCAAATTGTGTGATTGTTTTCTACTCTAGACAATATCATACATATGGCTAAGCAATTGCTATTATATTAGGTTAAGATTTGTAATTGATGTTTCATTTTTTTGAATGAGAGTAAAAATTAATGTCACTAATATGATGTTAACCTTTATTAAACAACTATTTTAAACCCACTTATAAAAATGCTCATTTGGTACATTTAAAGTCAACTAATTATCTAGCATGCAATTTAAATCCACTTTTAGATATGCTCATTTGGTACACTTAAGGTCAACTAATTATTTAGGATTGTGATTTAAAACCACTTCTAAAAACACTCATTTGGTGCATTACCCTGGCCTTGATGTCTTTGTTTTTTGTTGGGTTGACTAAAACACATGCTATATGTACTTGAAGTGGGATCTAGAAGCTCCAATTTTGATCATTTTTAAGTGATTATACTTTAAAAAAATATTATTTATTTATTATGAAATCCTTCATTGTTTTTGTTGTTATTTAAAGAAAAACATCTACTCTTAAATATGATCTAAAATTTATTTGGCTAGAGCAAGTAGAGTGCAACAAACATGAGTGAGATACCACTAGAAATATAAAATTTCAAAGTTTGTGCAAAATTCAATGAAAGAGTGAAACTCAAATTGGTGGTATTCATCTCGTGTTCAATTGGAGCACCTACAATTCCACATGTTTTATCATAGATCCATCTTATCCTTGCATACATTAGGTACCATCAGAAAATAAAATAAGTTGAGTGTTAACCTTACATTTTATTAATCCCTTTCAATACGTAACATACCTAAGGTTAATAGGATAAATTGATCGTAATGTTATCTCATCAATATGGTTGTAGGTGGGTAAGAGGAAGAAGTCAATGGTAGAGGGAAACAAAACATCAGATATCCATAGTACAAGTCCTTGCTTTTGAATGATAGAGATGACATACAAATCTTATGTTCGACCTTTGACTAAAATCAAACTAAACTAAAATAACCTATAAAACTGCATGTGTGTCTATGTTTTGTGAATGCAATAAAACATGTGTTTATGAGTAAATAAAAATTGAATTGGTTTATTGCACAATGTTCTGATTCTAGTTGATAAACGATCACTATTACATTTGGGGTCAAAAAAAATGTTTATTGTGATGTTAATTTTGGCAGAAACCTTTTTTGTTGCTTTTGGCCTCTAAATTGGTTGTAACTCCAAAAAACATGTCCTAACATCGATATATCGATGCCCATAAATGTTGTATAATCATGATAGGCTTTGTGATTTAACTTTATCATTGCAATCATCATTCTTAGAATGATTTCCAAAGATGTTGATATATCCACGTTTAGCAACCTCTAAACATCACTTCAATTATATCCATGTTTAGCAACCTCTAAACATCACTTCAGTTATATCCACATCGAAATTAATCCACATACCTGCTTGGCTTTTGCTTATCAAGTGAAGGTTGATAAAATGGGATTTTCCTATGGATGAAGAAACATAAGTAGTAAACATTATAGATAAAAGAATAATGACGATGTTCCATATCACACTTATAATTTTAAAATATAAACCTACCTATCCTAACTCAATCCAACCTACCCAAATAAGCTACTCCTTTACAATGAAACCAATAAAAATAAAGCACAATCAATTTTGTCACAATATTGTTCACATGATCAATATTTGAACATTAGGGTTTGTTGGCTTGTTCATTCAATGGGAAATCAGGTTTGAAGAGCAATAGAGTTTTGTTTGTTTGTTCATTCAAGGTGCATTAGGTAAATTTTCTAGTTTGTTCCATTTGATCCCTTCCTTTTATTGTGCATCTCAATAGTTGAATGGGTAAAAATGATAGCGTTGATGCTCTTGTTGGAGAAATGACCTCTACCATAAAAATTACAACCATAAGGAATACACCTAACCAAGATAAATTGCAATGCATTGGTGATATTTGCAAACATTCGTCAAATGTTCATTATTTGAAAAAATATCAATTTATGAAGTAGCCAGATTTCTATTAGGTAGAAATGCTTCCTTTTGATATTTATGTCAATTCATCCAAGCTCCTCACTGTCATCATCAACCATGGTCGATAGGAAAAAAATACTAAAATAATTGCAAACATGCTTTTGAATGTCCAAAGCACAAGTACATCCATTATTGGAAGCTTTGTTAAGTCTGCCAATGAAATTCTAATTGGCCTCCTTGACACCTATTTTCTAGGAAACAACTGGAAGAGCATGTCTGGAAAAGACATTCTCGTAGCTAAGCGGATCATAGGTACCCCATGCCAACATTTCAATCTAATTGTTTGACCCAAAGACATTGCGTTGTTGAATGCAATCCAATCATCATGCTCCATTAGTACAAGATTAGGTCACGATGCATCCATTTCCATATTGACCAACGATTGTGGAATAACTAGTTTAGATTTGGAATATTATAAGATTGTGAGGCTTGAATTGGAATATAAGAATATCGACCAACCGGATGCACTTGCAAGTAAGTTGATTGCATATGTTTCAATGATTTTGCTCAGGAATATAATAAGTTCTTTTATAAAAATGCATCATCTCTAGGTAGACATTGCCCATATTCGTAAGAACCTTAGAGAATTACTTTATAAGTTGATCTTGTTTGTTGTGAGATGCATTTTCTTATGCAATAAATAATGATCCAGAAACATTATGATTGATGTGTAGTTGCTATATAAAAATGTTGGAAATCTCATTTTCATGAAATCTATTGGTGTGTTCATTAAAAGTTATAAGTTATGAATTTATTTTGAGGTACTTTAACCCCAAATATAATTGTGTCAATATGATGTTGGTATATTTTATTCGGATATTAGGCCTTTACTCCACCATTTATCACTCAGAGTAGGGGCCAAGCAATGCAGAATAACCATGACACAAATCTACTAGAATTTGGCAATAATGAAGAAGTTAGAGATGTATTCACATCACATCTATTTGAGAATCCTTATAGTGACATGTCCCAAGAGTTAACTCTATCTCTAATACCCAACCTTGACATTAATTTCATTATATGTATGAGTATTCTTGATGTAATATACACAGATGCAAATGGGCACACTACCACTATAGATATATTTTTGATCTAAAATATATGCAAAAATATAATAGGTGGAAGCCTAAAATAACATAAATACAAGAATACAGATTCGAGTAGTGGAAATTTATACCATAAAATTAGAATGGGGTCACTTTCCAACACAATGGTGGATTACACCTACAATTCTAGATGGTTGGAGAAAGACTATGATTACTCTTCTATTTTGCAATAGAGACTAACTACCATCTTCTCATAAGGCTTCTTCAAGAATTTTTTCATGTTATGGAGATGGATTAATCTACATAATGGAGATGGATGAACCTCCATAGATAAGCCAATGTATATGGATGAGCCTACACAGATAATCCAGAATGACCAAGCTACAATAGGCAACTTTTTTTTTTTNNNACAGATAATCCAGAATGACCAAGCTACAATAGGCAACTTTTTTTTTTTAAATAACTTTTGATGATCCAGGTCTCCTTAAAATGGGATAAAACCCTTAATGACAAAGATCCAGGGTCAAAATTCCCATAAATCGAGTGGAACTACAACTTATGATGATGCTCCTACCATATTTGGGAAAAACAATTCAATGTAAAATGGTTGAGTTGACCACTTATTAACTTACTTGTATATAAATAATATAAATAATTAATTAATAATACAAAAATTAAATAATAATATTTAAAATATAAAAATATAAAAATAAAATGTAACATATATTATAGCATATGTTGTTATTACATATGTTACAAACATAAATGTTCACTGAGCCTTTGAGCTCAGGTCGTGAACCGCTGACTGAGCTCATGAGCTACTACTAGTTGAGTGGACACACTGATGAAAGATACCAATTGAGGGAGGATGGATAAGGGTATGAGACATAGACAAGTTGTGGAACTCATTTGTGCCCTGTGAGGAGAGGCACACCATCATTCTTGTTTAAAAGTGATAGAGAAGACATGGGACACATAAGAGAGGACCTAGAGCCTGCCTTGATAAATATGGAACAAAAGATGTAAGTCAATCCTTGAAAATTTTATTTTATGGTAAATTGTGGAGTTAGTTTTGGTGTTTCACGGTTTATTAAAATAAAAGTGTGGGAAAAGAAAAATTGAAATTTTTAATGACCTTTCAATTTTGAAATGTGATATATGAGACTGTCATGAAGGAGATAATCCATGTTTGTATAATTGAATGACTTATTATAGCAACCACCATGTTGAATAGGAAGCTTGAATAACTCGGGGAAGAAATCAAATTGTGTGATTGCTTTCTACTCTAGACAATATCATATATATGGTTAAGCAATTTCTATTATATTAGGTTAAGATTCATAATTTATGTTTCATTGTTTTGAATGAGAGTAAACATTAATGTCACTAATATGATGTTAACCTTCATTATACAACTAATTTATACCTACTTATAGAAATGCTCATTAGGTACATTTAAAATCAACTAATTATCTAGCATGTAATTTAAACCCACGTTTAGATATGCTCATTTGGTACACTCATGGTCAACAAATTACTTAGCATGTAATTTAAAACCACTTCTAAAAATGTTCCTTTAGTACGATACCTTGGCCTTGATGTCTTTGTCTTTTGTTGGGTTGACTAAAACATCCGCTATAAGTGCTTCATGTGGGACTAGAAGCTCTAATTTTGATCATCTTTAAGTGATTATACTTAAAAAAAATGTTATTTATTTATTAGGAAATCCTTAATTGTTTTTGTTGTTATTTAAAGAAAAAAATATAATCTTAAATATGATCTAAAAATTGTTTGACTAGAGAAAGTAAAGTGCAACAAACATGAGTGAGATACCGCTAGAAATATCAAATTCCAAAGTTTGTGCAAAATTCAATGAAAGAGTGAAACTTAAATTGGTGGTCTTCATCTCTTGTTCAATTGGAGCACCTACAATCCAACTTGTTTTTATCATAGATCCATCTTAACCTTGCATACATTAGGTACCATGAGGGATTAAAATAAGTTGAGTGTGCAAACTTGAAGTTTATTAACAGTGTGCAAACTTAAAGTTTATTAACCCCTTTCAATGTGCAACATACCTAAGGTTAATAGGTGAAACTTATCATAATGTTATCTCATCAATATGGTTGTAGGTGGATAAGAGGAAGAAACCAATGGTAGAGGGAAATACAACATCATATATCCATAGTACAAGTCCACGCTTTTGAATGATAGAGATGACAAATGAATCTTATGTTTCACCTTTTACTAAAATCTTAATAAACTAAAATAACTTATAGATATTAGAACTACATGTGTGTCTATGTTTTGTGAATGTAATAAAACATGTGTTTATGAGTAAACAAAAATTGAATTGGTTTACTCCACAATGCCCTGATTCTGGTTGATAAATGATCACTATTACATTTGGGGTCAAAAAACAATGTTTATTATGATGTTAATTTTGGTAGAAACCTTTTTTGTTGTTTTTGGCCTCTAAATTGGTTGTAACTCCAAAAAACATGTGCTAATGTCAATATATCAACACCTATAATTGTTGTATAATTGTGATAGGATTTGTGATTTGAGTTTATCATTGCACCTTTCATTCTTAGAATGCTTTCCAAAGATGTCGATATATCCACGTTTAGCAACGTCTAGACATCACTTCAATTATATCCACATTGAAGTTAGTCCACATTCCTGCTTGGGTTCTACTTATCAAGTGAAGGTTGATCAAACAAGATTTTCCTATGGATGAAAAAACATAATTAGTAAACATTGTAGATAAAAGAATGAGGATGATTTTCAATATCACTCTTATGAACTTAACACATAAACCTACCTATCCTAACTCAACCCAACCTACCCAAATAAACTACCCCTTTATAATGAAACCAATAGATATAAAGCGCAAACAATTTTCTCACAATATTGTTCACATGATCAATATTTGAGCATTACGGTTTGTTAGCTTGTTCATTAAATGAGAATTAAGGTTTGATGAGAAATAGAGTTTTGTTGGTTTGTTCATTCGATGTGCATTAGGTCCATTTGTTGGTTTATTCCATTCTATCCCTTCCTTCTATTATGGATCTCAATAGTTGAATTGGTAAACATGCTAGCATTGATGCTCTTGCTGGAGAAATGACCTTTACCATAATGATTACAACCATAAGGAATACACCTAACCAAGATTAGATGCAATGCATTTGGTGATATTTGCAAACATTTGGAAAACACTCATTATTTGTAAAAACATCAATTTGTGAAGTAGCCATGAATGGATTTGTGCCATATTTATATTAGGTAGAAATGCCTCCTTTTGATATTTATGTCAATTCATCCAAGATCCTCACTATCATCATCAACCATGGTCGATAGGAACACAATACTAAAATATTTGAAGGCATGCTTTTGAATGTTCAAAGCGCAAGTACATCCATTATTGGTATCTTTGTCAATTCCACCAATGAAATTCTGATTGGCCTCCTTGACACCTATTTTCTAGACAACAACTGGAAGATCACACTTGGAAAAGAAATTATTCTAGCTAAGCAGATCATAGGTACCCCATGGAATCATTTCAATCTAGTTGTTTGACCCAAAGACACTGCGTTGTCGAATACAATTCAATCATCATGCTCCATCAATACATGATTAAGTCATGAAACATCCATTTCCATCTTGACCAACAATTGTGGAATAACTAGTTTAGATTTGGAAGATTATAAGATTATGAGGGTTGACTTGGAATATGAATAATATCGACCAACATGATGCACTTGCATGGAAGTTGATTCATATGATTCAATGCTGTTGTTTAGGAATATAATAAATTCTTTTTATAAAAATGCATCATATCTAGGTAGTCATTGTCCATATTCATAGGACCCATGGAGAAATACTTTATAAGTTGATTTTTTTGTTGTGAGATGCATTTTATTATGCAATAAATAGTGATCCAGAAACATTATGATTGATGTGTAGTTGCTATATGAAAATGTTGGAAATATCTTTTTCATGAAATGTATTAGTGTGTTCATTAAAAGTTAAAAGTTATGAATTTATTTTGAGGTACTTTAACCCCAAATATAATAGTGTCAATAAGATGCTGGCATATTTGATTGGAATAGTAGGCCTTTGCTCCACCATTTATCACTCAAAGTAGGGGCCAAGCAATGCGGGATAATCCCAACATGAATCTACTGGAATTTTGCAAAATCAAAGAAGTTAGAGATGTCTTCACATAGCATCTACTTAAGAATCCTTAGAGTGAAATGTCCCAAGAGTTAACTCTATCTCTAATACCCAACCTTGACATTAGTTTCATTATATGTATGAGTGTGCTTGATGTAATATACATAGATGTAAATTGGCACACTACCACTATAAATATATTTTTGATCTAAGATATACACAAAAATATAATAGGTGGAAGCCTAAAATAACATAAATACAATAATAGATATTCAAGTAGTGCACATAGGCCAAAAAAGTAGAATGGGAAAAATTTCCAACCCAATGGTGGATTATACCTACAATTCTAAATTGTTGGAGAAATACTATGATCACTCTCTTCTATTTTGCAATAGAGATTGATTACCATCTTCTCATAAGTTTTCTTAAAGAATTTTTTCATGTTATGGATATGGATGAATCTACAAAATGGAGATGGAATAACCTCCATAGATAATCCAATGGATATGGATGAGCCTACACATATAATCTAGAATGACCAAGCTACATTGGGAAACTGTTTTTGTTTTTAAAATTTTGATAATGTGGGTCTCTCCTTAAAATGGGAGAAAACCCTTAATGACAAAGATTCATGGTCAAAATTCTCATCAATCAAGTGGAACTACAACATCTAATGAGACTCCTACCAAATTTGGTATTTTTTTTTTAACAAAAAATGGTTGAGTTGGCCACTTATTAACTTTTTTCCAAAGAAAAAAGCTTAATTTTATTTCATCAGATGTGAACAAAATTACATTTTGCAGATACAATTTCAAAGTGTATTCATGATATACTGTTGTGTCTGGAGTCTGATTGCTACTAATGTAGCTCAAAAATTTCCATCCTGAAAGGACTACTGGAATATAGAGTCGACATGTACTTATCGTTTTCATCCTGAAAGGACTACTGGAATATAGAGTCGACATGTACTTATCGTTTTATGCATCATATACAAAGGAGTGTCTTACAAGGCTTCTTAAATAGAGTTGAGTTTATCATGTCTATTGTAGTGATTCCAAAAAAGGTTGATTTAGATATTCTTGAATATGTCCATTTTTCACTTCAGTTACTTTCCATTGGCCCAAAGCCAAATTAATCCCCTCTTTTGACCTCCTGTCTGTCTCCTTGTTCCTTTCCCTGTAGACATGTCGAAAAGTGAGAGAATCAAATGAGGACTGCAAAATTTTGATGTCTTCCACTATGTTAGAAAGTATAGTGTTTGTGCATCTTTGATTGCTTCTAATCCAATTTATGACATTCATGGAGTCTCCAAAAATAGTGAATGAGTGACATTCCTTTTCTCATAAATTCTGCATAATTGTTTGATCTCGTCCCTAGTCCGAAGTTCAAGGAAAAATGGTGTGTATCTGATATAAAGAAAATCCCTCCTCCACCGCATCTATTGTTTTGTGAAGCACCATCAAAATAACCCCAAGGGTTTGATTTTTCAATATCTTCCTCCTGAACCTGTCTTGTTTTAATGATTTCAATAGATTGAGGGAAGGATGAAATTATGGCAATACTTTTGCCAGCTGTAATCCTTGGAACCATGGTGACTTCTTTAAAAATGAGGGAGTTTCGAGCTATCCAAACACCCCAGATTACCAAAAGAGGTAAGGATTCAAGTCCCTTGTTGTCTCTTCCCGACCAACAATCCCGCTAGGATTGTTCCAACGAATGACCGGACCAACTGCAATAGATTTCCAAGTATATCAAAATCTCATTCTAGACTTCTTTGATTCCCCTTCATATTTACACAGGGAGCACTAGCCAGGACCATGATTATTTCTCTTCTGGAGGATATCCCAGGTCGACACTTTGTTTGATAAGACATTCCACATGAATAATCTTGTCTTTATCGGACAATTCAACTTTCAAATATTTATCCACCACCATACTAGCACTCTTTGAAACAAATCTAATTTTAGTCTGGTGTATCCATCATTGGGAGTGCAGATCCATGAAGGAGAAGAATCCCAAATAAGTTCATCCTCACAATCCTTGATCTTAATTTGTGATCTCTTTAAACTTGTTATATATCTCTCCAATTCCATGACACCTTCCTCTTCTAAACCCAATGAACTTGCCAAAATCCATCCTTGGGACCAGATAGTTGTTAATCTTAGCTCTGCAAGTTTATTTAAAGTATCATATCCTCGGGTTCTCAAGTGATTTACAAGGTGTCCAGGGAGAATATGTTGTGGATCACATCCCGGCCAAGGGTCTGTTCCCAATCTAACCCACTGCCCATTTCCTATCTTCCAAACCAAGACTTCCCCGATGACAGGGAAGGAGTTGATAACCGTTTTCCAAATCATCGAAGCTCCTTTCAATGATTTTTGAGGATTCCTAATCTAGGCCCCCAAAGAATATGGATCAATATATTTTTGTACCACTACCTTGGTCTAGAGATTGGTGGTTTTTATGAGTCGTCATCTACATTTTTCCGCCAGTGCTTTAGAAAAGAGAAAAAATATTTTTCAATCCCCAACCTCCAAGAGCCTTAGGAACATCAATCTTTTCCCAACGAACCCAAGGAGTCACATGAGATTCTTTCTTGCCACTCCAAAGAAATATGAAAGTGATTTTTCTAAATTCTTCCAAGATTCCTTTTAGGATCCACAAGAGTGACATCCAATAGACTGGTATGGCTTCCAATATCGACTTGACTAGTACAAGTCTCCCTACACATGAAAGCCACCTATGGCTCCAAATATTAAATCTTTTTTCTAATTTATTCAATAGACATTTCCAGTCTTCCTTTCTATAATCATTTGGTTTTAAAATGAAACCCAAGTATTTTAAACCATCATCAATCCTCTTTTCCTCAAAAGGAAAAATTTGCCTATAAACAAGTTGCTCTTCTTCAGTGATAAAATTTGTTGTGAGGAACGATTTTCCTTCATTAATTTCCATGCCTGTTGCTTTTTAGAAAAGACTTAGGATGTTTTTTTAAAGTCGTTGCATCCCGTCTAGAGCCCATACTAAATATTAGCACATAATCAACAAAGAGAAGATGTGTAATATGGAGAGTTTGAGAAATTTTGATTTCTGAGAAGGATCCTAATCTTTTTGCCTTGAAAATTGCTCTGCTTAGTCCTTCTGTGATTAAGAGGAAAATCAGAGGAGAAAGAGGGAAGCCTTGCCTTAAGCCTCTTTCTGAATGAAAAAATTGTGAAGCAGAGCCTTTTATAAGCACTGCAAAGGAAACTGTTGAGATGCATCTCATGATCCACCTGATGAAAGGAACTGCAAAGCCCAAGTGAGTTAGTAATAACCAAATATAAAGCCAACTTACTTTGTCATAGGCTTTGGAGAGGTCGATTTTTGGCACTGCTCCCTTCAATTTACTGGATTTAATGTTGTGTAACCCTTCTTGTGCTACCCCCATTGCTTCATGGATTTGTCTTCCTTCCAAGAATCCAAACTGTTCACTCGATATTCTTTCTGAGAGTATCCTTTTCACCCTTCTTGCTATAAGTTTTGAATTTTTTTTGTAGATACAATTACAAAGAGAAATTGGGTGAAACTCATTCAAAGTCACCGGATTATCAGCTTTTGGAATTAAAGATATGAAGGTAGAGTTTAATCTTAGAGGTATTCACCCTAAATATTTGGTGTCCTCTACCAACTTGAGCATATCCTTCCCCAGAAAATCATACAATCCCAGAAAAAATTCAATAGTCCATCCATCTCGACCTGAGATTTTTTCTTTTTGAAAACTATGAAGAACTTATTTTAATTCTTCTTCTGATACTTCTTCCATCAATAGTCTATTGTCCTCTTCTTTAAAAAATCTTGGAAATGTTTGGGCCATTTGAACCACTTCTTCTATTGTAGTTTGATTCTCTACTCTAAAGAGGTCTTGAAAGTGATTTTTTCCCAATCTTTCCATCCCCTCAAAAGAGTTCTCCAAATTTCCTTCCTGGTCTCTTAGGTGCCAAATGGTATTAGCACACCTCTTGCATTTTTCAAAGACTTGAAATAACTTTGTATTCTCATCTCCACTTGCTAGCAAGATAGCTCTTCTTTTAAGCCTCCAAGATTCCTCCTTTTCCTTGAGTAGTTTATTCCTCTTCTCTTCCATTCGTAGAAGTGAGATATTGGACTTAGGTGTTGCAAAACCCCCCCCATCCTCTTCAGAAATCCTTTGCAATATAGACTCAATTTATTTTAGCTCATGATCTTCACTTTTCCTTTTTTGAAAATCCCAAAGCTTTATTTTCACTTTGATCCTTTTTAAATTTTCAACAAATTGAAAATTCGTTGATTGAGGGCTATCCTGAAGAAAGGGTACCCAGTTTTCCTTAACAATATTGATGAAAGAATCATCAACTAGCCATGTCTTGTTGAATTTGAAAGGACTAGATGATTTTTTTGGACCTTGTATGATTTCAAAGAAGATCAGACAATGGTCTAAAATCCCCCCATAACCTCTCCACTTTTTCATTAACAATTGCCTTTCCAGTAAAGAGTCTACTACTAGAAATTGGTCCAATCTTTTTGATACTCTATCCTCCCCCACTGTATTATTCCTACAATTTGGTTTGAGTCTGTTGGGTTCGACATCAATCAGTTTTCTATCCACAATTTTTTGGGTGAAGTATCCTGC
>CBVK0100704145.1:0-11683 GCA_900067695.1 Picea abies
TGAGGAGTTATGTGACGTTCCACATACCACCGAAAATGGCATGACATGTAATATCCATCTAGAGTAATATTACCTACAAATATGTCAAAACACATAACATTATCCATCAAACAAACTTGGGTCCATTACCCAAACCTTTGTGCTACCGGAAATCCCTACCAGACTTTCTTCAAGGGTTGAAATCAATGAAAACCTACCCAATTAATCAAAAATGTGAAAAATCAACGTTACATATAGAGATGAATGTTAAGAGGATATAGATTCTAAAATGATGTGGGACAAATTTCAATCTAGTCCAGCTAAACATCTCAAAGGGAAGACCTGCTAGGATAAAAAAGAGAGGGAATATGATTAGGTCAAGGAATAGGTCCCTATGCTAGACCACAATGTGTGATACTGATTGTGATAGATAGTGAACTTTTTTTTGGAAATGACACAATTAAGAAATTCATCCATGAATCTCAATAGAACTTGGGCTTGGGTTTTTAGTGAGAGAGAAGGCCAAAAGAGGAACCTGGTAGAGATCAATTTGAAGAGGATCGAGGATAGGCCTGTGGGAGAGGTGGATATGATAGCATTGGGAGATTAGGATATCAAGGAAAATGAAATCCAAGTTAACTCATTTATGAATGAGGGATAGATCAGTAAGGATCAAAGTTATGGACAATGATCAAAGCTCTAGCATCATCACCACAATGGTGATAAAAATAAAAATCTGGTGAAGCTTGAGAAAGACAAGTCTTAGTCCATAATGTTGATTGTTGGATTCAAATTACGAAAAATATCTAGATAGAAAGAGGTCTAGGAAAGAGGAATAATATCAATGGATTTCCCCCACATACATCTCAAGGCTGGAGCAATCATGTGAAGAAAGTGATCCTGCTAACCTGCTCTTGCAACCACAAAGAATACGAGATCAATCAAGCAATTAAAAGGAGTCCTGGAAATACACCATAAACATTATATTCAATTGTTTCAAGCAAACATAAAAAATGGGTGTTGGTTCTATTGAAATATAAACACAGATAGTTGCAGATAAGCTTCCTGAAAACCGCATGTGCTAAGTCTGAAACTCAAGAGAAGGATTAGTGATTGTGTGATTGAAGCTAAGATTTTGAAACCAAAAAGTGTGATCATATACAAGAGCATAAGTTGAAAACATGAATCACAACATGCAAGAAAGAAGATACATAGTTTGAGTTATTCAATCAAGAAAATCATGAACAACAAGATTATTCAAGACATGCAATATAACATCAAACCTTGTAGCCACATAATATCATCAGGCACTTTAGAATAATCAAAAGGTCTGAAGATAACTTGTAAATTCCACCATACAATTGTCAATGAAACATCACAGGCCAATAAGAATCATGAAGACATTTGAAATCATAAAATCGAAAGGAATAATCAACACACATCAAATATAATCATCAATCAAGATTAAACCCCCAACTCTCCCAAGGTAGGAAAATAAATAGCATTAGGTTCAAGAAGTAGAGGATTATGCATTAGGGATGAAATTTTAGTAGGGGGGCCCTTTCCTTTTGCTTGCAAAATAAAAAGTAAATGGGGGTTGTTCTGGCCTCAACAAATGATGACACACTAGAAGAACCAATTACCTATATCAACAGAAGTCTAGGGCCTTTACTTCAAATCTGAAGTTTAAAGATAAGATCAACAAATTGCAGAGAATTTTCCAATAATCATGGGCTCCACAATGATGCCAAATTTATAAAAGAAATAACCCGAAATTTGTAGTACTTGTAATCTAACACAACCTTTTCAAAGAGAAAATTAGTGAGGTGAATTCTTTTACCAGATGAACACTTCATATTGGTTTTGGTTTGACCATGGGTTTTCACTTCTTATAACAAGAAAATATATACATAAGTGTGTTCCTCGTCTCTCTTTTCCTAGCATTTCTTCATTACCAGTGAGCATCCATAGCCCCAACAAAGTTGCGTCGATACTATACAAGCATATCCCACTTGTAGAAAGTATCCATAGCCCCGACATGTTTACTTGTACATCCCATACTATTAATAGTTCTTTCAACATCCTTTTTATTTCAGAATATGCTCACCCTTTTAGATTTATATATTGATATGCATATGGGCATAGGTGATGAAGGAAGCGAGTTGATATGATATTTTTTTTTATTTGTTGAGTATATTTTATGCATTTTAGTTTAACCCATAGGTCTCCCCAAAAATCATCATATTATTGGGCATTTTATTAATATGAAGTGAATGGAGCTCAAAGAAAAAGGTAGATAGACAGTTTTCTATACTTATGGATTATCATGGTACGCTCAACATGCACATGTGTTCCACCACAACTATCAGTCCATACCTACAACTAAGAACTCCATGAATATTCATTCATATAGAGCAACCCATGCATCTTACGACTTGTAAAAATTTCTTCAGTATGTGACCAAACTTGGACCAGCCCCTCACTCAAATTTAAATAGTAATCCTCAAGGAAGACTAAGAAGTGAAATCGTCTAAAGGAACATACGAGCATTCCAATTAAAAGGTGGAAGAAACAAGCAGAAAGAAAGCACTAAAATTGAAGCCAATTCATGAAAATAAGACTAAACCAAAAGAATCCTAAAGCTAGCATGTCAGAATGAAATATGGCTGAAAAATAAGGATATAACCAAGAAACAAGTAATAAATCTAGTGGCAGCAACATAGTATGAATGATATACACAAAGGTATTATTATTCCATCTCCAAGAATCGGGACAAGGGAAAAATATTTATTAAATAAAATTATCACATCAAGTTAAAACCCATCCAATAGATTTTTAGGACCAAAAAAATCAGAAAGACGATGATGGGTAGTGATTAGGAAAATTGATATCTAACCAAGCTTGCATTTGAATAGGTTTGATATTTTATAGGGACAAAAATTTCATATTTTTAAAATTTCTGAAGGGATTGGATAAATTTAAGAATTCACCTCAGATGGTATAAGAATATTAACCCATTTCGATGGTCGAAAATTAAGCAAAAGAAAGTAAACTTATATAAAAATTAAAACAATGAAAGAGACTGCACTAAACTAAGAAAAATAAGTAAAATCACACTTTGTTAGCCATTACTAGAAGAATTAATCATGAAAGGTAGGCCAACAACATAATATAGATCATAAGAATTATTAGTGTAATATTTCTCAGTGTAGCCCTGGAAAGTAAATCAAGGCAAATAACTAGGCAATAAAGGTTGACCATTCAATCATCAATCCCAATATAAATATTCATAGGGTAAAGAACTGAAATGAAAAACAAGCAACATGGTGTGAATTGATAATCTAGTGAAAAAAATTGCAACACAATCCTCCGATCTAACTGTCACATACAATATCCTTTTCATTTAGGGAAACAAAAAAATCTGTCGAGAATCTAGAAAAATGGGTTAATGGGGATGCTCATTCAAAAAAAATATTCAAATTCACTTAGATAAAACATTCCACAAACCCATAAGCTCTCAATATTTCTTGACATGATCAAGTCCTTTGCATATTTGAAAACGATGAATTTTTCAATAACATAAATTACATTTCATATTTCTCACCCAAGCGCCACTTTCTCTTTTCCATAAGAAATAATTAGTAATCCCAAAGATTCAAGTGACTCAAGTTGATGAAGAAAAGAGGAGATATTACATTTATGGATTTCATCAAATATAATCATGAAAAGCACTCCAAATATCAAGTAGGTCAAATATCAACATGTAAATGTATGAATGAGACCATAGTTTTGATCAATTGTTGGGTTAGTTCCATTCTTGGTTAATTAAAAAAAGTCTCGTAAAGGAACCCTGGAAACTAAGTTTAGATTAACACGTCCCTAAATTGATTTCATTGAAGAGAAAAATCATGAGTTGTTGGTTGCATAAACAATTCCCTAACCTGCATAACAAAAGATAATGGTATGATCAACTATAAGATAATTTTGAAATAAATTCTAAAGAAATCTAAATAATCCCTTACCTTCTTAAGGTACAAAAGACCACATTTGATCTCAGTGGACATTAATCATTATCATCATCATTCACATTAACCAATTTTGATAATATACCATATTTTGTGCTGTGTTATTTTATTATCTCAATTTAATTTTAAAAAAATTAAAAGCTTTTTAATATATATATTTTTTTAATTTCTATTTTCTTTCACCCTATAAACAATTTCATTAAAATATATTTAATATTTATATATTTTTTAAATTAAAGTCAAAAATAAATTTATATATCATCTTAATTTTTTTATTCTATGTCACATAGGACAAAGAGTAAGGGAATGATAAATAATAGATTATAAACAGTAAGACATTGATAAATAATAGATTATAAAAAGGTAAGGTAATGATCAATAATAGATTATAAAGAGTAAGGGATTGATAAATAATAGATTATGAAAGGTAAGGGAATGGTAAAAAACAAATTATATTTTTTTTCCAATTCTTCAAAATGATGATAATTTTGTTTTGGACTCGAAATAAATATGTTGTTAAAATAATAAAACGAAAAATTAACATTTTTACATAAAAATTAACAAACATTATTGTAAATTGATAAAATGGGAGAAACCAAATATCAAAAGTGATTATAAAACATTTAACTTTTTTAATTGAAAATTGCAAAAATAAGCTTAAATAATCTCAATGTTTAGATGTATATTATTTTTTAATATAGGGAACTGTTTAGGCACACCGTACATTGGAATATATAACAATATATAATTACCACTTAACATCGAAATGTATATATACAATATGTTGCTTGTTACTCGTCAAACATCTTAAAATTCACGGTGCTTATTATTAGTCAAACAGTCTTGTCTTAAAACATTTAAGATGCTCATATTGAATATTTTTGCTCTATTCAATATGGGTATAGACTCTACAATGTATTTGTAGATTAGTATTGCATGCCTTGATCCTGTGATGCCAATCCTCAACTTCTCTATTTTAATGTTTTAAATTTTTGTTTATGCTGTGTATTTGTCAAGTATGGCATGCTTTCATCCTTCGATTGCTATTCATCAAGTTTGATATTTTAATGATTTAGCTTTATATTTGTATTGTGGAAATTTTGAAGTATTTAAAATAGGTAGTGTCAAACAAATTATTGTTTGTAGGTTTGTATGTTTTCCATGCATTAAATATAGTCATTGATTAACAACATTACCACTCATTGTTGAATATAGTTACTGATAAAGTTTCTCTATGTTAATGTTTCAAGTTTTTTCTCACATTAGTAGTTGTTGAAATTTTTCATCTCAGACATCATCACTATATATGGTTCTTTCTAAGATTTCTCTCCCTCTTATCCAAGATAGGGTTTTAATCGCCTTCTAGAAAATGAAATTACATGATCCATATTATTCTCAATTGTTATAGTATCATTTTCCACCCCATATACATTGATTCCATATTGGCCATTCCCTTTCCCTACTTTTAGATCTTAATGCCATTTTTCTCCTCCGAATTCATACAAATATCCACTTTTTGGTCCATATAAGCACCCTATCAATTGTGCAAGGTGCATACATATACATGTTTCTCCTTTGCAGGGTGTGTACATCATTTTTTGGCTAAAAAAAAGTAATAAATTACTTTTTTTTTAGGGGTTTGCAAATTCCCCTAGTTCCTAACCCCATTTTTACCATTTAAATTTTTTTACAACTACTCCAACCACTTGAATAGAGTATAAAAATAGACCAAGGCTAGAGGAGAGGACATCATACCTTGAAGCATCATTATGCTGGTAAATTCTAGTTAGAATATGCAAGTCCTTGTCCCGAGTTAGTGAACATTCCATTTAGACCTAGAAACCCTTGTTTCCAGTGATATTCACTCCTTTATATCTCATCAGAGATAAGCCATATTTATTTCTTGGACTCACTTGAGTGAAGAAATAAGAGGTGTTATTGATATTCACTTGCTCGGTGGAGGAACCCAGATACCAATTCTGAGCAACACCTTCAATATACATAGGTTGTAGCAATCTTATTTTATACTATTCATTTAATCAAGAGATCTATTTCCCATCAATTTTTATGTTTTATTGAATGTTTGTCTCATTTGAATATTCAATGATCTAGACTACTAATTGATTTCAATTGCTATATTTTAAAAGTTAGTTATTCCCATAACTACCTTCTCTTGCAACTACCTTTCTTTGTATGTTCAGTTAATTGGGGAAAGGATTGAAGCATTGGAGAGAAGATTCAAACATGGGAACAACACCAAATGTAGTATACAGGTTAGTCTCCATTATCTTAAGAAAGAATCAATTAGTTAATTATTTTATGCTTAAGTTTTTTTGGGGGATTGGGATTTCTCTTGAAGGGAATCTCTCTATTGTGTCCTTGACCCAAAGTCATAGGAGAAATATCTTTGTAATATAATTAGCGACCATACTAGGGATGGTCTCCTTTTTGGGTTAGTTATAGGTGATTGTCATTTTTTTTTTTTCTGTTTGTTTGAGTTTTTTCTGTCTTTAATGCTTAATTTAGTGTCTTAGAATCTCATACCTATTTTTGCATGCTTTCTGGCCATATCTTTCCATCAATTTTGGATTTTTTGGAGTTTCATACACTCTTTGTTGTGTATACATATCCGTACATACATGCCCTACCTTAGATATAGGCACATACACATGTGCTATGTTGTGTATACAATGGTGTATACATCCTGAGAGGGATCTTTTAACTTTTCTCAGCCTTCTTGAAGGATTTGTTGGGTTTTGGTGGATCTTTCTAGGTACTCTGAGTCTTTGTATCCTAGTGTTAGTCTCAGGAAATATTGAAGTTGTTTAATCTTACAAGAAAAAAAAAGTATATAGTTTCTATTGCTAATTTCTTCAAGCCTAGTTTTGGTTTAGGTAGTCTGAAAGTTCTTGTTTCAAGTCTTTTACTTATTGTATTTATTTGGTAGTCCTCTTTATAGTATGGAAGACTTTGATCTGGTTCTTTCTACCTTTATGCAATACTTTTTACTTGTTTAGCAAAGAAAAGAAAATAAATTAGTATTTTTTCATTTCAGTTTGCTTGAATAAGAAGAAAAAACAAAAGAGAATTTTGTTGGTTTTTCTTCTTTTCTCGGTATTTATCATATTTTATCACTAAAAATGAAAAAAAAAATTACTTTCTAAAATTCTCTCTCCCCTTTTTCATTGAATTCAAAATCATACTTGTAATTTTGAAATATTTTGAGTTTCTTGTTGGTTTCATTCATAGTTTCATCTTGAAAAGAAAACTTAAAGTTTTGCTTGGTTTCAAAAAGTTTTTTTGCATTCAAAGTGAATCTTGCATCATCTCTTGCATTGCATTCAAAGTAAAATATTGTATCACATATTGCATTACATATGAAGTAAATACTTTCATTACACAATGCACTGAAAAGAAAATTGGATACTTTATTTCTCCTTTATAAAGATATTCACATGAGAAGAAATATTTAGTGTATTTATATGTATAAAGTATAAATATACTTTATAAAGTTTAATATCCTCTTTTTATACTTTATTTCTTCTCAATATCAATATTTTATACTTTACAAAAGAATACTATAAAAGACTAGGTTTTCAAAAAATAAATATTCACATGAGAAGAAATATTGAGAGAGGACCAAGCTTATAGAGGAAATGAATATTCACAATATGATACAATACAATAAACCATAAATATAAGGAATTTAAAAAGATAACATTTCCATCATAGCATGATCAAAATAACACATCATTGTACAAGATCAAAAACATGGTTCACATTCATAGAGAACTTGACATGATTATTGCATTAGACTCAAAAAAATATTTTGATGGAAAATACATTTGAAACCTCATGGTTTAAAATCAAAGTCTGAGAAATCACTAATGTAATGTCCCAAATAGTTTTTTGGGGATCCTAAAAAAAACTGCAAATATTTGTATTAAAAATAGTGATGTCTAAAATATTCATTAGGAGTAAAAGAAATTTGTCCTTCAAATAGGAATGGGATTGGGCTCCTGCAGACCATGAAATTAAAGAAAGACCTGAAAGACAAAAAGTGAAAACAATTAGTGGTTTTCCTTTGGTTTTCACATATTTTGAAACAAGAAAGGTTGGGTGACTACCAAACGAGGAAAATAAATAATGTGATTACTTGACTTACTATGATGGATGGAGAGATATTGCTATTTTCTTGATGGGGTGATTTTTTTAGAGTTTTGCAGCTAGAGGTTCCATGTAAATTGTAACTAACTTTGGTTAATCTGGCTTAGTTATTTTTATCGATTCTTTATTTAACCATACTTCGATACAGTCATGCATGGGAGAAACCATCACCTCATGTTTAATATTTGCATCGAAAAATTATTTCTCCATATCTCTAATATCAAAATTGAGCTGGTGCAACATGTCTTAAAACTCATCATTCCTTTTTACATAATGAATCATCCACTTTTCTACTTCCTCTACTTAAACCTCATTGAATTCATTTTCCCATGCAACTTTCAAGGTATCCAAATGTTCTTGTAACCGATCCATGGAGAGTAGAATTGAATCCATTAAATGTGGGCCCCTTAGCTCTTTTTTCAAATAAACAACTTGTAGAAATTAATTTCCCCCTTTTCTATTTATATTATCATATTCATGAAGTAATTATTTTAAACAATGAATCCTTTTTTACCATCCAACATTAATTTACCTTAATCTAATTTTTGATGATAGATTTTGTTCTCTCCTTTGCACATCATTCATATTAGATATTTTAGTATAAAATGTTCCAACAAATTCCTAGTATAATTTTTCAAAACTATCCAGGTCCTTTGGAGATATTCTTTGAAATTTGTAATCCTTGAATAGAGTATAGTAGAAATTGTACCTAGTTCCCATATCTCAAAGATCAAAGAAATTGTTTTTATTCTCTCCAATGTATTGTAGACTGATGGTCATCAATAGTTTTGAAGCACCCCTTATCTTGGAGATATATTATGGAATGTATTCCAAAGTATTGATAGGCTGGATGTTCACAATTGGCTCAAAATACATAGGCTTCAACAGTAAGGCATTCTCCAATTCTTTTATTTTTTCTTTCAATATTTGGTTTTCTATTTCAATTTCATCAATTGAGGATTTGAGTGCTTATTTGGTTGCTTCGTGAAATTTCATGACCTTTTAGGGTTTTATCCTTTGTATATCAATCTTAGAGTTCCATTTATCAATAGCCTTTTTATTTTTTAGATTAATTTTTTCAATCAACAAATTTTTGTATTCCCTATTGAAAGCATCATGGTGAAATGTGACAAACTCCTCTTAAAAAATCAATGTCTCTTGAAAATCTATTTCTTGTATTATTTATATATTTTATAACAATATCTATGTGACCCAATTAGGACCTTCTTCTTATTCATCGAATTCCATGTATTCAAATTCGTGAACAAGAATTTCTCCCTTTTGAGTTACATCTCTTTTTCTTTTAAGAGTTGTAGGGACAATATGAGTTTTTCCAATGTTTACTTTTGGGGGGTTTTCATCTCCTCCACCACCAGAATTTCCTGAATGCTAATTCATTGGGATACAACTTATTCTTCGGGTTCAGTTTTTTGTCTAAGAACTCCTCTATGAGACATTAGGTGAATCAGGGGTAGGGTTACCACTTCTCGTGGTTCGACCCTTTTGTTTTGTCTATGTTGGTAATTAGTGCTAACCAAGGTGTCAATATCATCATAATTTTTTTCCAAGATGTCTTCCATGGGGTTTTGATTATCCCCACTTCCTTCTTTAAACTGGTTAGTATTCACAAAGGATGAGCCATAACTGATTGTAGACATATGTGCTATAAACAAATGATTGGGGTAAAATCCAAGAATTTTAGGGACTTATATTAGTTTGAAGTTAACAAAGTGATTAGAAAATTCATCCAGATGAGAAATTTTTTTGACAATGATTTCCCCAATTTTCTAAGGCAATGGAATAACCTTCTTTTTTCTCTTCTCATTAAAAAAGTGTGCCTAGAACTTGTATTGTTTACAAATTTCAATAACAAATAATTTATCTGACACATATAAATGGAGTAAGGGAGGTTTCTCCTTGAATCCACATTGTCTTATGAAACTAAAATCAACTAAGGTTTCAAAAATCCCATTTCCTTCTGAAAAGAAAACAACTTTGATAAAAAATATTGATGTATTAGGACCATAAAATAGACTTTTGAAAGTAGATAGGAAAGCATTATGAACATAATAAAAATACTAAGGAGATTTGTGTTTCCATAATATAGTATATCAAAATTGCATAGGGTCCTTTCCAAAGTCAAGACTCCTTGTGCAAGGTAAATCTTCGAAGATATGGTAGTATGCTATTGTGAAAATCAAGTAGGAACTCATGAAGAATTTCTTATTTTTCTAAATATTTACAAGTTGAAAATAAACTTCACTCAAAACAATTTGATCCCAGTCAAATAAAACGCTCTCACGGATAAATAGGTGTAGGACATACAATACATATATTGGGACTGTAGCCATAGATTCCTACACAATAATTCTAGTGAATAGTCAATATAACTCTTTATAAGGGTATTTCAAAGAACATACCTCTCTATGGGTGGAATTTTCAAAGTATTCTCACTAAATGTACTGGTTGGTTGCAATTATAAAAAATGATTGGTTATCTTCCTTGTTTACCAAATCCTCCTCATCTTTGACCTCTATCGAATCCTCCTCGTCCACCCTGATTAAATCCTCTTGGAGTGTTATAATATGGAACTCCTCCTTCTGATGAGGCATTTTATTCTTGGATTATGTAATCATATGCAGTGCACTCTCTCATTAAATAGAATTCACTAAAATCCTTGTCATCATGTCCTACAAACTTTAAAAAATTACAAAACAAATTCGTAGGCCTACTCCGATACTTCTACAATAATGGACAAGTAGTCGAATGATGTCCCCATGTATTGCATATTTAACAATGCTTGATTTGGGGCAAACCCCCCCAATCAGGGAATAGTGACTAGGTAGAGAAATGACACCTTAAAAGACATAATTACTCCTATTACTAGGTAGAGAAATGACACCTTAAAAGACATAATTACTCCTATTCCACCAAAATTGACGCAGGACCCCTAAACCCTCAGGCTGGAGTCCACACACGATCTTTCAACTTCAGCCCTTTAGAGTATGACCGACTCTCTCTATTCCTCTCGGGAAATTATTTAGTCCCCCTCTTTGAGTATAATTCACAGGCCCTCCTGAATTATGCCTGCGTGATCATTCGCCGACATAAATCCCACGATCAAACCCCAACTGATTTCAGGACTGTTCTCTTTTTTCTTTTCAGGATACCAGATTTCACGATTTCACGAATCCCGATGTTGAGTGCCTTACCTTTTCAACCTCTGAAACCTGAAATACCAGACTCTCGACTCACCTTGCCACTGATTTTGGCTTTTCTCTCTTTGTGATTTTGGGAGTTGCAATGACACATAACTCTTCCTCTCAACTCCTGGAGTCCCGAAACCCAGATTTTTGAAATCCCCAAAAGTCCACTCTAAGTCCTACCACACTTCACGACTTCAGGATTTCCTTGCACAATGTCTCGTCACTCTGTCAATAGGATTCCCGATATGTCGAATCCCGAAACATTGAAACACTAGTGTTCCACTTCCAAGGAAAATCAACAGCTAT
>CBVK0100704147.1:0-12897 GCA_900067695.1 Picea abies
AAGAGGGTTAATAAATTTAATTGTTTAATTAAAGGATTACGTATACGGAGGGGAAAAGAAACATTAATAATCGGATAAGACAATGAATGTATGGATAAGGAAAGGGTCGGTGAAGGAGGGATATGGGGGGAGGAGGCTTACGAAAGGAGGGGGGAATATTATTTTTCAAGGTTCTCTTGGATTTGATGGTCGAGAGTTTGAGTTCTGTAGTCAGGGAAAGGATCATTACGGGGGGCATCGGTTTGCTAGGGGTTTTGGGCACGGGGGCCAGGATATCCATATGGTATCATGGAGATAGGAAGCCAGACAGGCTACTCCTAGCTGGTAGGGAGGAAACACGGTTTCGGCAGAGTTGATCAGCGCATCAAGCAGCAGCAAGGAAACAGCAAGGCAGTAGGGGGAAGGGACAATTATATCGGCAGAAATTAGCATCAGAAGCAGGTAATTTGTTATGAAAGTGCTAAGATTTCTTTCTTTTTATGCTATAGTTAAATATTAATCTCTGTTGAATATTGTGTATATGCTGGTGATTAATTTATTTGTGCAATTGAAATGATTTATATCAAAATTAATATTTACAGTCACTACAATTCACTAGTATATTTGGAATCATTTTTTATGTTTTTCCAAAAACGTTTGGATGACTAAACGACAAAATTCTAATGCACATGATTTTGAATGTTCATTGAAGCCATTTCGTCACACCCTTGAGAAACATATACAATTGTCGTACTTCTGGTGTCCAAACCTACCACATCATAGATGTGGAGATATTTACTCTGCCAAACCATGATCGAAATACATCATCCCAACTATGACACACATATGTAGTTTTCATGCATTCGACGAAAAGGGATACCATGTGGCATACGTTGGACAAGATTGATCCTCCAAGTGATCATTGCAATAGTAAAATATTTTTTTGGTGTAGTGACGATGTGGTAGAGAAAGTTCCTTTAGCATATCATCGAAGCATTGATACTCTCATTGTTAGTGTTGTGACGTTATGGTGAGAAACAAATATCGATGGTGTGATGAGAAGAAGGGCACAATATGTCTGCATTGCAATGATGTGGCGTGCAAATATAGTCAAATTTGTGATCCTATGGCAATAAGATTATGTCGTGTTGCGATGTTCAGGTTCTTACATTCAGATCTTACATGGGCTTAAAATAAATTTTAAAAACAAAATAAATTGTTGTTGTACACTGAAAGCAATGCATATAATTCGATAATGGTTTTAGATATACCAAGTTATTTAATTTTTTGAACTACCATAATATTGTGGTGAAAACATCATGTTGCATCAAACTAGTAGTGGTATCAGAATGTTAATAAGTAGTTTTTGTATATTTATCTATCCTCACGACAAAGACCATATGATGCCACACACACTTCAAGCAGTTTAGTGGTATTGGGAGTTTTAACTCCATTATGAATCATTCTATTTTAACTCCTAAGATATATAACATCTATTGATTACATTTCATATGATTTGTTGGATCTAGGTGCTACAACATTTATTGTTTATAACTTGTGCATTTTTGTTTTATGATTTTGTTCTTTTCTCTAGCTCACAAGGGGCTTAATTGAATATCCTTTTTGATCGTATTTTAAAATACCCCCTTTTAAATATGTAAAATCGAAGATAGAAAGGGAATTAATGAATATTAAACATGTGTATATAATACCTTGTATTATTCACATGGAATAGGGGACCAATACAGACCTTGAATTTTTCTTTATAGAGAGAAAAAAAATAGAGTATACAACTAGTGGGTCACAGACATAATAGAAACCCATCGTCTTTGAAAAGATACTCATTCCCACCAAATGATTTTAAACTCATGTTTATTCTTTGTTGAGAGTAACAAAATATGGAAAATACAATAATTCAATATTTTTAGTGCATCCACATCAAAAAATGCACACTCACACACAAGAAATACATGTTTGTTTGTTTTTTTAAATTTAATTTCTATCGTTGTGGAAAATGTAGGCCACGGTTCACAAAACTTGATATCCAGGTCTTAAAACACCTACACTCTGAGTGATTCAAATTGTTGCGAGTGTCTTAGATAATTTTACACCTATATAAATATTGATATTTTCATTTGCAAACATAAAAGTGGTTGTTGTGTAAAAGAGGAAAAATATTCCTTGTAAATTAAGAGACCAAAACAATAGAAAGTGACCTAATGGAAATGTGCAGACATGATTCTATATAGATATAAATTTAGTGATATATGTTTTGAGGTTAATTTAATAACATTATAAATTTATCTATATCATCCAAAGTGCATTTTGAAAATAAAAAGGACTTCTACCTGGAACCAAGATTCAAATATTTTTGTAAAATGGAGGGTAAAACTTTCTTACTGTAAAATGCATGCTTAGGACTACTATGACCTCCAAATTGAATGATTCAAACTGTGGAGTTTGTATTTTATCATTTTAATATGTTCAAACCTTTAGTTTTCTATTTTGAAACCAAAATTTTTATGTTGTGCATAAAACATAAAAACTTCCTTGTAAATGAAAAAAAAATGCTTAAAAACACATAAAGAGAAAATACATGAAAATAGTGCATGATGAAAAATGAACACCCTGGGAAGAAAAATCCATGCATATTGTTGGTAATTTACAAGTGAGAAGTTACAGGACTTTGGATATGTTGTAAACCCTAAAAATTATATACTAGGGTGATTTCTGCCCATAATTTAGTACGACAATTGTAGAATATTATCTTGAAGGAGAATATGATGAAAAGGAGCACATAGATGTGTTAGACAAAGAATTCAAAGAAATTGAGCTAGATGTATAGGATAATGTTATCTTTATATGATGATATTGACCATTAGGATTAGTGTTTTTATTGTTGCATAAAACAATAGGATTTGGGTTTCTATTGCTGAATAAAACAATAAATAAATCTTGGTAGAGCCTCCAAATATAAAAATGCACATTCACACTTAATAAATACATGGTTTTCTTTTAAATTGTAATTTTGTCCATTGTGCAAAATTCACAACAAGATTCACAAAAATGCGCACCCGTGACCTAAAACACCTCCAATTTGAGAGATTCAAGATGTTGAGGGTGTATTAGATAATTATACATATGTGTACATATTTTTATTTTCATTTGAAAACATAAAAGTGGTTGTTGTGTAAAAGTAGAAAAATTTGTCGTGTGAATTGAGAGACCAAAATAGTAGAAGGTTACCTAATGGAAATGCAGACCCATGCTTCTATATAGCTCCAAATTTAGTGATATAAGTTTTGGGGTGAATTTAGTAACATTATAAATGTAAATATATAATTTGTAGTCAATTTTTAAATGAAAAAGGACTTCTAACTTGAACCCATATTTAGGACTTTTTGTAAAATCGAGGGTAAAATTGTCTCACTGTAAAATGCACGCCTAAGACTCACATGACCTCCAAATTTAGTGATTCAAATTTCAAAGTTTGTATTTTATATTTTTACATTTATTTATACCTTTGGTTTTTCATTTTGAAACCAAAAACCCCATGATGAACATAAAAGGATAAAAACTACCTTATAAATACGAAAACAATGTATGAAGGAAAAATTGCATAAAAATGCAAATGTAAATTTTGATAATGAATTACAAAATTGTTTGACTTACTGTTCTTGAATATTATTATTTTATTTGTGAAATTATTTAACCTATTGATATTTGACATATTTTCCCTTAGGTAGGTTTGGGTGCTCAGTAATATGAATGCTTTCTATTTCTGCATCATCTGACATAGACTACCAAAATTGAATTATAAAATTAAAATCCAAACTACTTACATTAAAAAATATTGTCGATAAAGGAGACTTTACTCTCATGGGAATGAAAATTGAACCTTGTATACAACTTCACCATGAATTATAACTATGGAAATGATAAGAAACTAGCATAATTCTTGACACTATGTTTGTTTTTCTAGGACAAATGCAATCTTTACAATAAGACAAACACCTTGCAACATTATAGTTGTAAGGCATCCATAAAATTATATTAATTGCATGTAGTTGTGAATTTCACACCAACAATCAAATCACCATGCAAAAGTAAATTTCTACAAGCTTCAACATGGTATGCTTAATCTTATTTTTGGACATGTATGATAAATTGATGGGAAAGGTAGAATTTCTACACCGATAAAGAATTTTTGCCACATTGATGATAGAAAAAACATAACGTTGACAATTCTTAACTAGTACAAGGGCAGTGTTGACTTTATAAGTGTTAAAGTTGTTATAGTAACTAATTAAGACATTTCATGCAAGGATTGTTTATGAGGGATTACAGGTGGATCTTTGATAAACCCATTTAACAATATGACTCTTGGAAGCTTTAATCCCTTTGGGATCAACACCATGAACTAACCCTACTCTCAATGCTAACCATGATGGGATTAGGCCTAGAATCTAGATGGAAATATGTATACTACAAGACCAAAATTTACAATATATTCAACCTACAGAAAAATTGGCAAGTAAAAACTAATTGGTCAAAATTCATATTAGGTTGAGAAAGTATAAAATGTAGTGAAATAACACCTTTCAATTAGATCTCACAAAGACCATACATGAGATCATCCTATACATAATGTACAAGACTCTAGAAAGACAAAATTGGAATACCTTAATGAAATTATCCCGGTTTCAAGAATAATTTACTATGTACTGAATAGGGCCAACCACATGAAGGTGGAATCTCATTTGGCCCCTCACCCCCACCCTTGCATCACGCTCAATTCCACATACCCAATCTATCTATTAGAAAATAATTGAAAGTAACATAGTAATTTGGCCCCTCACCCCCACCCTTGCATCACGCTCAATTCCACATACCCAATCTATCTATTAGAAAATAATTGAAAGTAACATAGTATGATTCATGCATATCAGGTATAAAAAGAAAAATTAAACTTAAAATAAAGAACGAATGTGTGTGCATATGTGTTGGTGAAAAGGAGCATTGACTACAATAAAAAAAAAGGGTTAAATTGATATTGTTTGTTATTATTCATTGAAGTATTCCATTAATACAAATATGATTATATTTTTATTTACAAGTTTCACTAATTGAGACCATTGGTTTAGCTACCATGTGTTCCTATTCTCTCCAAGCATCCTCATCTACATGCTATACCACAACCTTGATCGTGATTGCAGGTAGATGTGTTAGACAATGAATAGATCAAATTCTTAGATATAATAATCTAATTATTATTATTGATCTAACTCATTGTGGAACCTCGATCATGGTTGCAGGTAGATGTGTTAAATGGTTTACAATGTAAATGTTTCAGTTCCATTTTTTGGAAGGGGAAATATAAATCATAGGGATGGTTCTAATTTTTGGGTTCAATACACTATATACTACATCTCTTTTCCATATTTGTTTATGTACAACAGAGAAAAAACATGAGTTTAAAATCAATTTTTGAGAATGAGTATCATGTCAAATAAGATGAGTTTCTATTATGTCTATGACCCAACTCTATTAATTTTTTTTTTTTTCTCCATATAAAGACAAATTTGAGCCATGTCTTTATAGGATCCCTAGTTTTAATCTTTGGAAATTATAATGTATCTATATAAATGTTAATTAGGCTAGTGGATTGATATGTTGGGGTGAAGAGATTGTATTGATTTAGATTAAAATGGTCGATGGTCAAACTATGTATTATGTAGAATGGAATGATTAATAAAATTAGTATTGTTGGTTGCGATATGAGATGGATGAAAATGATTTGGAGCTATAATTCCATAAGAATTTTATTCATGGTTATTAATCCAACCATAATTGTGAAATTATTACCATTGTGTATAACATTTTATTTTGTCGTTGAGTGTTCCAAAATCCGATCATTGATTTCATATAAGAGGGTGCATGTGAGATTCACATCCCATAGTTAATATGGAGCATGGGGCTAATGTATAATCAACACTGGGTGGAGTGAGAAGTCAACTAGATTGAGGAAAAATAAATTTGTATGGCCAATGAATATTTTTCTTTTCATGCATATTTTGTGTAGCAAGGGAGGAGTGGAGTGATAGGAACAAAACCAAACATGTTGTGCTTAAAGGAAACCATGGTTTGGATATGTATTATGTTTATAAATAGGTATGTGTTCATGTAAAACAAGATATAAGAATGTAGTGTTTTTTCATGGTGAAAAAATGGCTCAAGAGCCTTTTCGAGGATTCTATGAGCACTCCTAAAGAAGATGAGAGTTCCTTGAGTCCCCAACTATGGTATTCCTATCCAACCGAGTGTAGTGGAAACCTTTATTAACAAATGGTATATCCTGAAATATCATGAGTAGTGAAGGGGGTACATTTCTTGGGTTGTGCAAGTTGTGGGGAAAAGAGATGGAGGATTGGAACTATTGTGGGAGTAGAAGCTAGGTTTTTGGGTTGATGTGTGTGGAGAGTAGAAAATCATGAAGTCCAGCTCTCCTTGTGGAATCATAGCCTTATCTCAGGGGTGGCCTACCATTGAGAGAAAAAAAACAATAATGCATATGAATGGGAGTTCCATCCTTCATATTCATCTAGTCGGTTAATTATTAACTAACAAGTTCTCTGAAATGTTATTATGTTTATTTTTCTGCGCAAATGGTTTATATGAATGTTGTTTGTTTGTTGTCTTCTTAATGGATGCATTTGTGCTTTTAATATATGCTATTATATCCATTTAGAAAAATTGTATGGTTCAAATGGTTAAATATATGATTGATCTGCAGATGGTGAGCTACAAGAAAGTATGAAGTAGAAAATCTTAATTTTAATATATTTTCCACTCTTAATGTTCCTCAATTCGACTCGGGTCTATTATAGTCTTGGTCCCTTATTTCCTATGCATACTACAAAGTATTATATACTCATTTCTTCGAAAGGAGCTGTAGTTTTTGTAACTTGGAAATTATGTTCTATTTTATAGGATTTATCAACATCTAATTCCCTTGTTACCTTCGATTTTTCATATTAGAAGGGGATATTTTAAAATTTTAATGAAAAATATATTGAATGAAGCACTTTATGACTTAAAGAATTACTATGAAACATAAAATATATAGGTGCAAGTGCTTTAAAATGTAATTACTAACTCCTCAACATAACGATTGATACTAAATATAATCAACGGATAGGATTTCTTTTAGGTTTCAGAAACATGTGATTATTTATAAGAGTTAAAACTCTTGATACCATCAAACCACTAGAGGGTTACATGGAATTATACGGTTGTTGTCAGAACAAAAGGGTAAATCCAAAAAACCACTTATAAATGTTGGGTTGTTATATTATTTGGGGTGAAGGTCAAATCATGGTAGATCGACTAATGATTGAAGGTTGAGGAAGTCGACTGACTAAATTCGAAGTCGAAGATATTGATGGAAAGTCAACCAAAAAGAGGTCGAAGTTTGGGTGTGAGACGACTAACTAGAGACTGAATGAAGGATAACTGGTAGTCAATTGCTAAACCTGACTTCGAGTCGATTGTAACAGAATATCGAGATTTGTAGGATTTGTAAACAATGATATGAATGGATATATAACCATGTTTTGGGAGCCAATCCTTAGGTTTTTTCCTATTATAAATACTATAAAGAGGTGATTTGTAAGGTCTTAAAGGACAATTAATTAAAAAAAATGGTGTAATACACTTATGTAGGTTAATGCATGTGTAGGTATAGGTTGTTGGTCATGCATATTGAAGCCGATTTGACTACAGAGTTTTTCTTTATTGTGAAAGAGGGTATGATGTCTATTGTTTCTTAGGTGTGTACCAAGGTTAGGCATGTAACCTTTTATTCTGATTGAATAAGAAAAAAAAAGAGAGTAACGCTCAAAGGAATGTTGGTTTCTCCCAGTTAAGGTTTCCATGGTAAAATATTGGTGCAGTGTGTGATTTATTTTGTCATTTACATTCTGGATTAAATTCTTCTTCTCTTATACTAGGATTAGTCTAGAATTTCCTTGCATTTCCTGACATTTGATATCAAATCTTAGTTTGCCTATGACAAGTGAGTGTTAATAGTGGTGGTCTTCTTTGGTGAGTATATTAGATCTTGATTTTCCAATGTTGAATTTGAGAACTAAACATTGGGTACAGTAAGAGTTGTAAGTCATAAATGTTATTAAAGATCGCGGTAAATAATGGTGAGGAGTTCCAGAATTGAGATAGAAAGATTCAATGGACATAATTTTGAGCTTTGGAAGCTTAAATTGAAATATCTTCTTGTGCATTGAGAACAATGGACAACGATCTCTCTAGGTATGTAGCTGACATGCATGTAGACGAAGGAATGGGAGAAACTCAAAATAAGAGAAAGAAGTATGATTCGACTTTGTCTTGGAGATTCTGGGCTACTAAATGTCTCGGGTAAAGATTCGACCAAGTAACTGTGGGACAAGATGGGAATATTATACCAATCAAAATCTCGGGTAAATAAGTTGTTTCTCAGAAAGAAATTGTATCTTCTGAGGATGAGTGATGGAAGTTTAGTGACTAATAATTTTAATGTGTTTAATATTGTGTTAAGCCAATTATCCTTTGTGGATATTAAGATCACTCATGAGGAGAAGTGTATAAAACTATTATGTTCTTTTCCAAAATCCTAGGATAGATTAGTCATGGCTATTGGGAGAAATACAACCACATTAGCACTAGAGGACGTGGTTTCTTATCTTTTTTTGGAAGAAATGAGGAGGAAGAACATGGAAGGATCAATCAAAGATTCTCTGGTAGTGATAGGTTCAAATCTAGATAGAGATAAAGGAAAATTCTATGGTAGAAATTTCAAGTCGAAGGGTATATCTAAATCCCTAGTTCTGTCAATGAGAATATGTTGGAAATACAATAAAGTTGGGAATTACAAAAATGATTGTACATTGAAGGAAACAAAATTCAATGTTGGATCTAGCGAGAAGCAGTCGATTGAGAGAAAGATGACCTTAGACAAGGGAGGCGATGTGTATCTGGCATCGAACATACATAGTTAGATCAAGATGTTTGGTTTATTTTCTCAGGAGAATCCTATCATATGAAACCACATAAAGAATGGTTTTATGAGTATGAATGATATGATGGGGGTGATTTGTTCTTAGGGGATGACTCAAAAACCAAAATTGTCGGATGGGGAAGAGTATAACTAACACTACAGGATGGGAGGAAAAGAACCCGTCCAGGTGTGCTACACATTTTAGGATTCGAAAGAAAACCAACATTTGTCAGGAAGATGAGTGATCTAGGTGTGCATACTCTATTTCAAAAGGATTCATGCAAGATGTTCATAGGTTTGATGGTATTAATGAGAGGAGTTAAGATTATTACCCTATACAAGTTATTAGGGAATGTCAACACAAATGGATCCAACAACATTATTTCTCCTTAAATCAACTTGAATATGATTTGACCTGGCTCGATGTCGAATCAACTAGACTCAACTTGAGCCAAGTCGGTTCAAACCAACTCGACAAGACATGCTGAGATCGATTCAACCTAGATATGGAACAAGAAAAGGGGACGCATTGGAGAAAAGGTATGGTAAAAGGTTTTCCTCAATGTGATTTAGAATTTGACTTTTTTGAACATTGCATATATGGGAAACAAAATTGGGTGAGGTTCCCATCTAGAGCGATAAAGGAAAACAAGATTCTACAACCAGTGCATAGTGATGTGTTTGGCCTGCTTACAAT
The DNA here is from genome assembly GCA_900067695.1 of Picea abies. Taxonomy (NCBI): domain Eukaryota; kingdom Viridiplantae; phylum Streptophyta; class Pinopsida; order Pinales; family Pinaceae; genus Picea; species Picea abies. Next base: position 9,729 of record CBVK0100704147.1, read on the forward strand.
GCCTTCACTTGGTGGATCCCTATATTATGTATCCTTCATAAATGATTTTTCCAGGAAGATATGGATATATTTCCTTAGGAAGAAATCATAGGTTTTTGAGATGTTTAAGGAGTTTAAAGATCTTGTGGAAAACCAAATAGAGAAAAGGATTAAACTGTTGAGGAATAACAATGGAGGTGAATTATATAGAAATGAAATTGATCGGTTCTGTAAGAAGTTTGGAATAGCGTGCCAAAATACCACACCTTATAACCCACAACAAAATGGAGTTGTGAAGAGAATGAAGATAATGTCGATGGATAAGGCAAGCAACATTCTCAATGGTGTTGGACTTGCACAAGAATTTTGGGAGGAGGCAATTGAGACTGCAGGATACTTGGTAAATATGTCTCCTTTGTCGGTGCTAGTTCACACACTTCTAAACGAGGTATGTTCTGGTTAGAAGCCTTTGGTGGCACATATCAAAGTATTTGGTTGTGATTAATTTTTGCGTGTTCCCAAGGAAAAAAGGAGAAATATGGACAAGAAGGAAGTCAAATGTATTCTCATCAGATACAAAGGAGGGATGAAAGGATATAAGATCTGGGATCCTGCATCAAGGATAAAAGTGTACAGTCAAGATGTGGTCTTTACAGAAGTCAAAGGTAAATATAATCTAGAGGAAGTGGTTTAGATCAATAATAATATTGATACGGTGTGGTTTGAACTAAGGAACGAAGAAGATGATTTAAATGAGTCAAAATAATATAAGGAAGAGGTGGATAATGTGAATTCGGTGATAAGGAGGTTATAAAGAACAAGAAAATCATTTGAAAGGTATAGTCCACCCGACTTTCATTCTGCATTTGTGTTAACTACCATCGATGATGAGCCCAATTCAGTCAATGAGGCAGTTGAAATGAAAGAGCATAAACTCTAGAAGGATTCCATGGTCGAAGAGATGGAATCCTTGTACAAGAATGAGACATGGGATTTAGTCAAGTTACCTAGTGGAAGAAATCATGTTGATAGAAAGTGTGTGTTCAAGAAGAAGAAGAATGTCACGGGTCATGTCGAGAAGTTCAAAGCTTGACTCGTAGCAAAATTTTATTCCCACGTTGAGGGAGTCAACTTCTGTGATATTTTTCCCCAGCTAAAAAACTAACTTCCATTAGAGTACTAATGTCTTTGATTGAAACATTCGATCTAGAGATAGAACCGATGGATGTAAAAACAATGGTCTTATATGGGAACCTGGAAGAATAAATCTACATGAAACAACTTGAAGGATTTGTAGTAAAGGGAAAGCAATAGTTGGTGTGAAAACTCAAAATATTCCTTTACAGTCTAAAGCAATCTCCAAGGATGTGGTACCATAAGTTTGACAAATACATCCTTATTTTGGTATTTACGTGAAGAAAAGATGATCACTGCATATATTCCAAAGAAAAAAGTTGTCATTTCATATATGTATCTTTGTATGTCGATGACATGTTGTTGATTGCAATCAACATGGAAGAAATAAAGGAGGTGAAGAAGCAACTCTCCTCCAATTTAGACATGAAGAATTTTGGTGCAGCTAATTTCAATCTAGGAATAGAGATTAAGAGAGATTGAGCTAATAGAAAGATCTGGTTGAATCAGATGAAGCATATTGAAACAATTATGAAGCATTTCAACATGCAGGATTGCAAACTGATGAAGGTTCCAATTCCTGTTGGAGCAACTATTTCTGTTGTGTTGAAAAGTCAACAAGAAATGTCTGTCTAATTTATTTTTTCCCTTAAATAAATTGGACAATAAATATTAATCTCTTATCTCATAATTACTTGAAAATAGTTAACCGGAATGGAAAATCAGTTAGCTATAGGAAATTCGAGTTCAAAGGTTGATTGGTGAGACATCCAAGTTGAATTAGTTGTAATTGAGTGATTCAAAGTTGTAACAAAGTTGAATGTGTAGTTATGTGAGTTGTGAAATAGTTTAACTTAGTCAAGTGAGTTAAGCTCAGTTGTACTAGTTGTAACTTGTAACACCCATCCAGGATGTTAAACAGTTAATCTTTCATTTTATACATACACAATAACAACTTTTCTTTAACATAATTTCATTTGATTTACACAATTCGTCTACATTTTCTCAATGATAAATCTAAATAGCATGATGAAATAAGTAATAGGTTAACTCTAAGATTTGTAACTTAAAACAAAAGTATATACAAAATATCAACAACAAATACCACTAAAAAATACCTCTTCCTTAGTTTGTCGAAGCTAATCAATTGCAATGTAGTCCTAGGTGCTTCCAAGCATTCTTTTCCCGCTTTCCCAGAGTGAAACAACGGAATCCTCCCTGCTAGATAGGAGCCTATCTGGCTTCCTAGATCCAAGAAACCTTTCGGTTTCTTGGCCCTCCATGCCCGTGACTCCAAGAACAACAAAGCACAAATTCTCAAAGAAAACTATCACAAGAATTATATCTTCCAAGAATTTTACAACCTCTCCATCCTCCTCCCCCTCCTTTATACTTCTTCTCCCTATTTATCATTTTTCCATACACACTTCCCCAAGTCTCCTCAACCACCCTCATTATTATCCATCAACCTCCCTTATCTAGATATTTTGGGAAAATATTAAAATAAAACTAAATATAAATGACTTGCATGAAACAATAATAAATAAAATAAAAAGTCTTTATTCTCATGCTAGCTAATAAATGTTATTTGATAATTTTCCCCAAAATGTACATAACACCCCACCATGCTCATTTAATTCATCACACCCACCATCTATCAAAGTCAAGAAGGTATTTAATGCTTTGAGATATTTGTATGCAATATAATTTACATATTCAATAAACATTCAATTAAATAGTTAATAATTTACTTTAATAATTAATACATTAATTACTTATACTAGTGTACATGGGTAGGGTATGTGTGCATAGCTAGCAGACACATATCTCATGCATGTACTAATGATAAATAATCATTGCCTCTAGTGAATAGTTCCTATATGATCACCAAGACAAGTAGGACAATAGATCAAGTAATGCATCATTTAATAATCTTAACGAACTAAATTACACCAATTCATCAATAAGTCATTGTCACACTTAAAATATCATTAGGAAATCAAAGAGGGTTTTAAACATGGTAGGAACCAAGTGAGTAAACAATAGTGGCATCTCT
>CBVK0100704150.1:0-16299 GCA_900067695.1 Picea abies
ATAACTCAAACCAATACAGATAGTCCTCTCCAAAAGATGCGCCACTCTTCTCCCTCTCTCCAACTGGTAAGTTGCAGCTTGCCTCTTAGAAATGAGCAAGTGTGTTGTGTGTTAAAGTGAGGCGCTAACCTCTCTATATATACAAGACTGACACGTGTGAAGGGTCTTCATTGGTAGGGCCAACCTCTCACTCTAGGTGGGTAAACCCACCTTTATTATATTTCTGGGTCTCAATAATAACTGCTGGGGCCGACTTCTTATTGTGCCTATTACAATTGTCTGTTGACCAATCCGCAAAAGGGGATTTGGTCCTAATACAATTACCGACATGATTAATCCACAATGGGGATTAATCTTATAAATAATATATCAATAATAATAAGAATACTCTTTGCAGTTACATTATTTCAACAATATCAACCACCAAGGAACACATCCAAGGATCAATCAAAGCCCGGGGCAATGATTCCCTGTAACATATCCAGGGGCCCTATAATACATCTAGGGTCTTTACTGCTTGGTCCTAGACCAAGAGCCCTAGTCATCTACTAGGGGCCCATGCAAGGGTCTTTCTGCTTGGCCCCAGACCAAGAACCCCAGTTATCTACTGGAGGCCCTCACAAGGGTCTTTTCAATTTTTCCATGGCTTCTAATTGCTTGGTCCCAAAGCAAGAACCCCAGGAGTGTGCTGGGGGCTCTAGTCCACAACTAGGGTCTTATGCCATCCTCCAGGAGAATGGCTCTTGCAGCTGCATTAAATTCAACACTCCCTCTCAGCAATACCAAGCTTGCCTTGAAAGTACACAAACTTTGTTAAGGACAATGACTTGGTCAAAATATCTGTCGTTTGTTCTGCTGTCGGAACATATTGAATACTGAGAATGTTCTTCTGTACTATATCTTGAACATAGTGATATCTCATCTCAATGTATTTTGTATAAAAACAAAGGAATCACGAAGAGCTTTACACAACTCTATTTATCATAGTGAATTATTGTGGGTTCCAACTCAACACTGAACAAATCTGAGAGTGGATTTTTGAGCCACACTGCTTCTATACTGGCATCACTTGCTGCAAGGTTTTCTGCCTCTACAGTGCTATGGGCTATGGAGCCTTGTTTCCTGCTGGACTGGGAGAACATAATTGAACCCAAGCTAAAACAATATCTGAAAGTACTCTTCCGGTTCACTGTACTACCCATCCAATCTGAATATGTATAACCATGAAGCATTACACTTCCACTGAAGTGTATATAAGCCCATAGGCTATAGTCTCTCGAACATATCTCAGAAAAGGTTTAACAACAACCATATGAATATGCTTCGGTTCACACATGAATTTGATGAGGGCATTCACTGCATGATAAAAATCAGGTTTAGTATGTATAAGATACATTAAGGACTCAAAAAAGGTCTTTCGGATCTGAAACTATAGCTTGATCTTGTAGTTTCTTCAGTTTTGGAAATCATCAGTGTGGATATGGACTTACAGTCCAATATGCCAAGTCTGCGGAGCATATCCTCTGCGTACTTTCTCTTGTGAGAGAAACATCTCACCTGGATTCTGTCACACCTCTAAGCTCAGAACAATAATGCAAAAGACCCAAATCTTCAACTTCTGCTGAAGAGCTCCCTCTTAATCTAAGCTATCAAATATTTCCTTTCCTGTAAGGAACAGATCATCCTAAGATAACATGATGATTTTGTACAATCTTTATATAAATATTGGTATCTACAATACTCTTGATGAAGCCAAGACTTCGTAGAGAGACTGTCAATACTTTCATACCAAACTCTCGGAGCTTGTTATAATCTATGGGATTCTTTACCATGGATAGCCTCTTGTTCAACTTCACTGTTTAAGAAAAATCAGTCTTAACATCTATCTGGTAAAGTTTTCAAATCAAAGACTGCGACAAGAGAGATAAGGATCCTAATGGAAAGTAAGGATATTGTCATAGATAATCCCTTCTTTATGAGAGAAGTCACGAGTCACAAATTTAACCCTGATACTGCCATCTGTTGTAGGTCATGGTCTAACTCATATGCAAAGACTGTTCCCTTTGAGTCTCATAAAATGTCAGCCTCCCTGCATGTGCAAATTGGTTCCCTCTGAACCTATAAGATCTTTTGACTCTGATTTGGTGTCATATCTCTTCAAGATGTTCTTAGTGCCAGTACCAAGTTTAATATGAAAAGTTGAGTCAGACTCGTTGAGCTTATTTTCCAAGGATAATGTCTCAATTACAATCTCAGGACTCTCGATCCAAAGAGATATTTGTAGGGTTCCCAAAACGATGAAAAATACCCCAACTATCAAGATAATTTGTTGGACTCTTTGACCAAGAAAATAACCCAAGGTTACATGTTGTCTTTCATATCAGAGATAATAGATCAACATACTGCTAGGTTTCCAAACTAGGGAGAGAGACCTAGCATACATCAATTTATAATAAGTATGTGCTGAGATCACAACTTCCTTGGTCATATAACACAAATACATGAGATTCTGACAGTATTCCATTGAGACATGGATTCATAAATATGACAGGAAGGTAAACATATCTCTCTTGTTGTCATTTGTAGTCACAAGAATGAATGTAAATGGAGTATCCATGAACTTGCTTAGGTTGAAGATATACTTGTACTTTACATCCTGTTACCAACTTGAGCTATCTAGGACATCTTCTCTGTATGCAGATGTTTGATATAAATTTGTTAGTTCAAGTAATTTCATATCCTTAAGTGGTTATCCTATTGTCATGTGGATAAAACTTTATTCATCCATATGCAAACAATATGTCTTAAAGAATGAGGCCAAAGACAACATTGTCCAAATTATGTTCTTACAAAAGTCAATCCACACATGTTTTCCTCAAAGCCAAATACCAAAGTTATTTCCAAGTTTCCACCACTCAATGTATTGTGGTTAACTTTAAAGCTCGTGTACTCTTTGTAGTACAAAACATATGGATGACCATTAAGTGCATAAGGTGCTGTCATTTATTGAAGTTACACAGTTTCTCGTTAAAGTTCCTTTACCAGTGATTCTATCAAAGCCATCGTAATTTACCAAAAGCTTATTAAATGAAAGCTAAGCACTTACCAAGCATGAGTAACAATAACATTATAAAAGCTGAAACATATCTCTTGTGATCTTCAAGATGATGGTTGAAGATGGTTACATTCCCAAGCATTCTGTATCACATTTTTAACTAACTCGACCTAGCTCAGAAGTGAGAGAGGGTAAGAGTTATCATTTAAATTTTCAGTCAAAAAGAGAAGAGAAAAGTCTTGAAAATCAATAGATAATCAAGGGTAAACTAGAGGATTTACTAGGAGTCCCCCCCTTTAGAAAACCAAGGATCCACTAGAGATAAATGACTCTAGCCTCCAGGTTTTCCTAACAAGGAAACTCTTCCAACTAGCATTGGTAACTCCACCAAAGATTCAAACAGGTTTTCTTTGGCACCCAAACTTGCATCTCACAAGTGTACAAGACAATAAACAAGATACTCTTTCACTATTCTCTCCACATCAATCAGTCCAAAATAAAATGTGTAATGGATATCTTCTTGTCATAGAGGTAGTCCTAACTGAGAGAAGCATGGTGAGGTGTTTAGACTTGGTTAAAGCAAAGGGCCTAAACTAAAGAGTCATTTTTCTCGACTCAAGTAGAGCTTGCCACAGTCATTCAGATCTCACTTGCTAAATAAAAACAAAGATGACAATCTTCAAAATTTTTCAAGTCTGTCAGTGACATAAAGGTTTAGATGTGCAGAAACAATTTCCAAGGAGTATCTCTTTACTGGCTAGGATACATGCTAGACGAGGTCTCTACACCAATTCTTTTGAAAGAACAGTGCTTAGCACGTGGAGATAGGTATCATCCTTGGACTTTGACTAACAATGCTCAATTAAATTTAGAGAGATTGAACTTTCTTTTATGCTCAATTTGTTTTAGTCATTTTCTAAATGTTAGAATTGAGGGAAATGACAATAATTCAAGTTCCTTTCCGAATGAATAATTGAGCATTAAACAATTAACTTTTCCCAAGAGGTTTTAGGTCTAGGATGAAATGACTGCTAAGGAGAGTGAAGATTGACAATAAACTTGTTCCAAGTCTTGCTAACTTAGTGTATAATATACACACATATTATAGCATGGAGTGAGAGATGAAGATTTCCAAAAGAAAGAGTTTCATTATTAAGATTTTCCAAGGGTTTAAAAAAACCAGTGGATTCATACTACTGGACCTCATTAAGGATAAAAACAAAGTTAAGACAACTAGAGACATTTGCTCACCTTGTAGCTTAACATTATGGAAACCCTGTTCCCTTTCTCAAATCCACAAAGGAAGACATTTCTTACTTTTGATCTGCAAAACAAACTCTAAGAATATGATCTACGTAGGCTCAAGTCTGCAATTCTTGAGCTCTTTTCATGCCTTAAGCTCTGTACCATGCTAGAATTAGGGAAAGAAGACAAAAAAAATACTTTCAAAATTTCCTGTTAGATAGATCAACAAAAAACATTAAAGATCTCAATAAAAACTCAGAACATAAATGTATAGAAACAATAGATCTGAAACATAAGGTGTTTATGAATAGCTTAGATCTAAACTATAGATTTATTTCTGAATGAGCAAAACAACTAGATCTAACTGTAGATGTATATCTGAGTTAGTAAACCAAATAGATCTGAATACTAGATTTAGTTCTCTGTTAGTTCTGAACAGTATAAAGCAATATAACCATAGAAATATTCCAGAACAATTAGATCTGAACCATAAGACTATTTCTGAGTGTGTTAAGTCAATAGATCAGAACATAAACAATAGATCTAAGTACAAGCAATGAAATAAAACTGAAGTAGCCACTTACCTCTGAGTTATAAATGAGAGCTTGACTCACTTGAGGAATGATATGCCACTGAAGATATGCTCAGAAAAAGTCTAAGGCTCATGGATCAACCTCAATGGGTTAGATATTTATCATGAGAAATGTAGGACAATCATGCCACCAAGAAGAAACCTCTCACAAAACACAACAAAAAACCCCACACAGAAAAACTGAAAGCAAACCCTTGTACTAGTCACACATAATGGATAATCTGCAAGGAGAAGAGGTGACGACTGCCAAAGATGAAGGACCAATAACTCAGCTAGGAGGCCGCAACCCTAAAGGGTTTCAAATCAGCCCAAAGAATGGGACAACAACCACTTAGGAGAGGTCTGGTAAAAAATCTAACACACAACAACCCTTGGCATAGAACAATTGTTGGCAACATCATAGACTCAACCTTCACTCAGCAATAGAAGTGAGCCAGATAAACAACAATGAAAGAAGGGCTGCAACAAACTGTCACAAAGAGGGCCACAACAAACTGTCACAAAGAGGGCTGCAACAAACTATCACAAAGAGGGCCACAACAATAGTCATAAAGGGAGGCCGCACCACACATAGAGAATCTCAGATCAATTCACCAGACTTGGAAGATGAGAGAATGAATGTAAGTAAAAGTGAGGGGGGAAGGGTTTATATTTATACTTTTAGGCTAGGGCTAGGCTAATAAAAATATAATTAAAATTAACATATTCAATTAATATAAATATTAATTTAATATGTTATAATTAAACATTAATTTAGTATTCTTATTAAGCCCTAAAAACAAAATTACAAGCCCCCACTCAAACCCAAACTCAAAACCAAAGGGGTGAAGAACAATCAAGGGGTTAGGAGAGACATAGAGGTTTTTCTTAGTGGCAACACATGTCCATATGATTATCAAGGTAACCTATTAACTTTATCATCACTACATAAGGGGTACATCCCACAATGTGGTCATGTTCATCTTCATAATATCTCCTAGGTCCCGGGGACCATACTGAGAGAGAGGAAGAGGATCACACACCATTACATCTTGGTATTACACCAAGATCTACTTGATCAAAGACCAGGCTTCCCCATAACACATTTGGGGTCTTATCCACCAAGGTACAAGACCAATGATCAACCCATGCTTTAGGCATGGGTACCCTAAAACACATCTAGGGGACCTAAACACTTCTAGGGACTTATATCAACCACCAAAGAACACATTCAATGATCAATCCAATCTCAGGGAAAAGATTCCCTGTAACATATCCAGGGGCCCTAGAATACATCTAGGGTCTTTACTGCTTGGTCCCAGACCAAGAATCCCAGTCATCTACTGGGGGCCCATACAAGGGTCTTTCTGCTTGTGTTCAACTTGTGTGGATATACCCGACTTATCGAACATGTTATTAGAGTGCTTATGAAGACCTTGTTGTTGATCAAGATTATGAACATGTGTTGCTACATGCACCAAAACACTTTTGTATTTTGTTGTTTCTGAGCATATATGGGCCGAGAGAGCCATTTTAGTGCAACCAAAGTGTCATTTTCAATTAAAAACCCTTTTTGTTTAACTCGAACTGGTTTTCATTTCCCCAAGATATAACCATTTAAATCAGATTATCAAATACGGAGGTATACAATTTCATTTTTAAGTGTTTTTTTTAATATTTCATTTCATTTTTTCTGTTTATATTTTTCAGTTCACTTCCTTTCCAATTTACATATGATCTTTGCCATATTCCTTGTGCACGCTCGGTAAATCGGAAACATAGATGAAAGTCTTTTATTTTCTGTGTATGCTCTTTTCCTTGCTCCTTATGTGATCTCGAAAATTAGAAACAAAGAGGAAAAGTTGCATTTTCTAGATAGACTAATCGAGATCTAACCTTGAGATTATAAAATTTTAGAATCTTTTTCAAAAAATTGTTTGTTTTTGTGTGTGGGCATATTTTTAAAAAATGAAGGAAAAAGCAAGGGTTTTGGGGTAAACACACACTTCGAGGCAGAGGATTAAAAAAAACACTTTATGTTATATCTTTTGTTATAGCTTAAGGGGGTGAATCTTGCACTGCATATGAAAATATAAAACTTGCTAGTAACTCATGATTTTGAACTAAATTCTAAAGGCAATAGATAATGCTTGGACTGTGAAACCAATGAAATGATGGGGGCTCTACGGAAACCCTACGTAGATAGCTCTAGGTTATGCACTTACAAGGTTTGTCACCCTTTAGTTCATAGCAGGCCTGCAGTATCTAATGGGTTTCTTTTTCGGGAAGACAACTGTCGAAAACAATCATCATGTGGTCACGGGAGGAAGAGTTGGTAGATTATTCTTCTAATCTGTCGGAAGGGGTTTTGATTTGGATGAAGATAGTGGGGCGATAGGTGGACCTCTCTATTTCTTTTTCCCTCAACACATCAGGAATGGAATACAAGGATGTGTCTTCAGGAGGTCCGGATTTGGGTGGTCCACCTAGGCCTACACTCGCAAAGATTCTGAGGGTACCTCTAGCAGTGGTGCGGTCCATTGTGTCAGACTCGGAGGTGGTATTGGGTCTGGGGGCTCCAGGATCGACCGTTACTGCTTTTTCTTGTGGTGAGACTTCCCTTCCACTCTCTCCTAGGGTTTCCTCTTCTAGTTTTTGGCCAGATTTACCTCTTACACCAAATGAACGACTTTGTTTTGGATCTGAGGGGACAATATTAGGGCCCCAGATTGGGTTTTCTCACTATAACTTTTTGGGTGAAGGGATAACATGAATCTCTAAGGATTTTGGTCTGAATACTTTCCTACAAACTATTCCCCCCTTATTCTCCCATCAAACTTATTCTCCGCCCCCTCCATACCCACATATCTGCAGTCCTCGTCGAGTTTCATAGACTCGCTTTTCGTCTATTCAAACCCTTAGCCCTTCCAGGTCCTTCTGTTTCTCCCAAAGGTAGAGGTAAATGGGACTCACCAAATTTGTCTCGAGGCTCCTCTAAACAATTTGTTCCCTCTCAGTCGAATCTTGGAAAATCCAAGCTCATTAAGGATCGGGAAGAACTGACCAAACTGGTATTGGGGGAAGAAGTCTCCATGGCCCAAGTTGTGGATATGGCCCAAATGGTTGTGGTCATTCGCATAAATGGTCGACATTTTGGGATCAATACTTTGAAGTAGTGGGCTGAAACCCACTAGGGAAAAACCTTGGATACACTCCAATTACCCATGGGCTCTCCAGGGGGTGGTTCCATTTCAAGTTTCAGAATGCAAAAGACGTGGAAGGGGTGTTTAAGAGCTCTTGGAGTATCGATTCCTCCCCTATTTTTTTCAAGAAGTGGACACCAATATTTGATGCGAGTAGGGAAATGTTGGATGTTCTCCTGATATGGGTGCGACTGTCGAGTCTGCCATTATAATTTTGGTCTTGGTTGTGTTTTAAAGTGATAGGAAACACACTGGGGTCTTTTCTTAATGTGGACATGTCATTCCAATCCTCCGGTGATATCTTGGTGGCCATAATATTGGTTATGTTAAACATAAGAAAGGGGCTAGCAAAAGATTCAGATTTAGTTATGGGAAACTCTTCATATATGTAGGTATTAGATTATGAAGGGGTTCCTTTCAAAGGTAAGAGATGCCATCAATATGGGAATGTGACCAAAGACTGTTCACTTCCTTTTAAAAGTCGTTTAGCATCTTTAGGCTCCCATCTAGCTAAAAAGAGGTTGGCTTCCCAAGCAGGAAAGGACTCAAAGCCTAGCCAGAAGTCTCATGGAACTCCAATGCCTAGCCAGTCCATCAATGAAGAAAGGTTGATTCCATCAAAGGTCACTAGTAATCAAGCGCAATTGGAACGGTATGCTCAATTATGGGATGCGACATCTTGACTTTGGAACCAGTGAAGAGACTTGGCTCCCCCACAAGGTATGTGTAGTAACCCATCTTTGTCCATTAATGTTTTGGTAAATTCCCTGTCTCTTCTTGGAAAGGGTTGGATGCGTCCTCTGTCAAACTTCTCTCTCCCTTTCGAAGGTTTAGTTTCACCATCCTTGGAAGTTTTGAGCCCCCCCCCTCTTACAAAATCCTCTTGAGACGTATCCTTCTCCGGAACCAAAAAAATCAATGGAAGTGGAGGGGGAGTCATCATAGGAATCCTCACAGGACACAAAGGGAGAACTTATATCATATAACCTAAGGAACTGATAAGTTCCAGTCCCCCCCGATCTGTCAAACCGGGGAGAGGGCCTTGGAAAGAACCCTCTTCCTTTTAAAGTGGGTGTAGGGAGGGGACATAAATGACATTTATCCATCGCACAAAATAGGGCACTCACTAATATGGCAACATGAAAACATAAGTTGATTAAAGGAGCACTTAGAGCAGTGAAGCCCTGGGATAGGGTTTCCTCATGAAAATTCTTTCTTTTAACTGTAGGGGTGTGGTGAGCCCCAGGAAAAAATATTCCTTGAAAAGGTTGGTGGAATCCAGTCGACCTGATATCATTCTTCTCCAAGAAACCATGGGGGAAGGGGAGACAATAGTAAGGCTTCTACGCTCGCTTTTCAAACATTGGAGTTTTATTGGCATTGATGCAAATGGTCGATCTAGGGGATTAGCTATAGGATGGAATCAAAACTATGTAAAAATTCCGAACTCCTGGGGTTTTGAGTCAGGGATGGGTGCAGAGGCATGCATAGGGAACTTGGGGGAAGTGTTTCATATCTTAAATGTGTATGGGCTTTATGCAAATTGAGTTGAGTTCTAGGAAGTTATCCTCAAGAAATCCTTTTTTCAAAATCAAGCCATTATTTTGGGCGGTGATCTAAATTTTTCTTTAGGAGTCTCAGAGGTTTGGGAACCAAGGGATAGAGTTGATCCTCTCTCTGAATTCTTTTAACACATCCTAGAGGAGAAAGGTCTCACAGATTTGGACCCTATCAAATTGTTGCCAACCTGGAAGAACAAACAGGTAAGTGAAGACAAGGCGATGAAGCAGATTGATCGATTTCTCTTATCTGATAAACTCTTGGAAAAACCTCTCCACTTCAGACAATGGATTGGGGAGGTGGGAGAATCAAATCATTTCCCCATTTTTCTTGAAGTAGTCGGGGGTTCCAAAAAACCGGAAAGTCCCTTCAAATTTAAGCTTGATTGGCTCAAAGAGGAGACTTTCCTCTCTTTGGTTAAGGAAACTCGGGTCCCTTTTGATCCTCTCAAGGGAGAATGTTGGAGAACAGATGGTGGAAAATCTCAAGCAAGTTAAGAGGGCAATGGTGATTTGGGCCAATAATAAAAGACTACAGGATGAACAGGATTTGATATCAACTGAAGCAACTTTGAAGGACATATGCTTCATAGGGTGGAGGCTACCTTACGCAGGAATATAAAGAGGCTATTTTTATTTTGGAAAGGAAAAAAAGAACTCTTTTGGAAACAAAGGAAGAAGTTTGGTGCCAAAAACGTCAAGCTATTTGGCTGGAAAGTAGGGACGAAAATACCAAATTCTTTCAGGCTTATGCAAAAGGATGGAAAAATTCTAACACCATCTAGAGCCTATTGGACTCACAAGGGAGAGAAGTGACATCTTTTGAAGATTTGGCACATCTTGGGAGAAGGAATTTCCAAGATCTCTTCCGAGAAGATAATAGGGTAAGCATTGTCGATGTAGTCAGGATGGCTCATTTTTTTCCACATTTTGTGAATGAAGAGGAAAACAGGGCCTTAATGGAGGAGGTAACAGAAGTGGAATTGCAAGAATTCTTACATAGTTTTCAAAAAACCAAGAGCCCAGGTCCAAATGTGTGGACTGTGGAATTTTCCTTGGGTTTCTATGAATTCATTGGCAAGGAGCTGCTACGATTAGTGGAGGAAACTCAGAAAGAAGGTTGTATTTTTGCTCCCATTAATTCAACTTTTATTGCACTAATTCCCAAATCAGATGATCCTCACTCTATGAATGATTTCAGGCTGATATCAATGTGAAATTGTCTTTATAAAGTGGAGGCTAAGGTGATTGCAAGAAGAATAGAAATTGTCCTCTCATACTCAATATCAAAAGCGCAGTTTGGGTTTTTGGAAGGCAAACAAATTCATGAAGCCATTGGGGTAGTGGAGAAAGGGTTTCACTCCTTGAAAACTAGGAAAGGTAAAGGGGTTGTATTAAAGATTAACCTGGCAAAGGCATATGATAGAGTAATTTGTCTATATATCAAGCTCCTCACTCATCTGGGCTTTGAACTTCCTTCCATAAATTGGGTAATGAGCTGCATCACCTCGACCTCAAGTTTCTTAATGTAGGTCGTGGGTTGAGGCAGGGATGTCCCGTTTCCCCCTTTATTTTTCTTTTGGTAGCCGAGGGGCTCAATAGGGAAATTACCAATGCAAAGGAAAAAGGGGAGTTCCATGGAATTCCAATTTCCCCCACACTCAAACTTTCCCACCTATTGTTCGTGGATGATGTTCTTCTTTTTTGCAACGAACTTTAGGGAGATGCAAATAGTTTGAGATCTATTTTGGATTATTCAACAGGGCAACATGAATGATGATAAACAAAAAAAAGTCTACCTTGTCAACTAACAACATGGACAAATAAGAGATGGCTTTTTACTCTAATCTCTTTCCCTTTGAAGTTAAGGATTTTGAGGTAGTCCTGAAATATATAGGTTTCCATCCGAAACTGAACTGCTACAAGAAGGAGGACTGGAAATGGTTGTTGTCCAATATTGATAAACATCTTAAGCCATGGATATTAAGATGGTTATCACGTGTAGGATGATTGACCTTGGTGAAGTCGGTATTGGAAGAAATTCCAGTTTATTGGATGTCTCTGGCTTGGATCTCAAAATGAGTCCTGGAGAAAATCAGGAGAATCTGCTTCATATTTCTCTGGGTTGATTCTAAGGACATTACAATTATCCATTGTGTAAAATGGAAATCCCTAGCCCTGCCAAAATCTCTTGGAGGATGGGACTTGAAGAATATCTTCCTCTTCTCAAAGGCCTTGGTTGCAAAAGCTTACTAGAGATTAATCAAGACAGGTAGCCTGTGGCAGGAAGTCACCATTCAAAAATCTGTGCATCGAGAATCCCTCAAGGATTGAATCAGAAGGCCAAATAAATCCCAAGTGGGGTGATCTATCATTTGGAAGACGATTATACATGCTTTCAATGGAGTGGGAGATGGTCTAGCTTGGCATGTAGGGAAAGAAACAAAAGTCAGATTGGGATCTAATCCCTGGATGGGAAGTGGAGCAAATCACATTATGCCCCTAGATATGATTAATCATCTTAATATAGAAGCTTATTTCTTTCTCAATCAAATATCTTCTACAACTCATAATACTATTTGGTCTCAAGAGTGGAAGAGTCACCAATAGATGGGGATCGGAGATCCCTATATAGATGTTTGGATGAACTATATACAAGCCTTAAAAGGAACACACATTCGACTCACGGATAGAGAAGACGAGCTTGTTTGGAAGTATGCTCTGCATGGGAGCTATACCCCAAAGCTTGGTTATATTCAATTAAACATTGAGCAACATCTCAGGGAGCCTTCTTGGTGGTGGAAAGGTGTAAGGTCTCTGTCCCTACAGAGCCTTATAAAAATACAAGTTAAAATTAAAGAATGAAGAAATTATATCCTGTACCATTCAATCATCAACATATAATTATTTATTTTTCAACATAAATTAAACTTATTAACAACATGAAAATAAGCTTATGTAACAACCACATAACATCACATATTCATGAAAATACATAAATAAACATACCTCCATCTGATGCTAAATCCCCAATGCTAAATCCCCGATCTCTGGTTGTCCTCTCTGCTGCTCTGTCCAAACTCTGCCCAAAACTGAATCTTCCTCCCTGCCAGCTAAGAACAAAGCCTGTCCGACCCCCTAGCTCCAAGATTCCGTGAGGATTCCTAACCCCTGGTGCCCCCTGTAACAATTCACCCAAACTCCAAACCAGAAAATATCCTCAGCAGAAAATACAGTCCCTGCTCTCAAATGCTCTCCTTTCCCCCAAATTCCAAAAGTCCCCTATTCTGAATACCTCTCCCCCTCATATCCTTCCCCATTCACTGCCTCCTCCTTCATTTAATGCCACCCACCTTATCCCTCCATTTACTACCTTATCCCTCCATTCAATACCCTATCCCCTGTCATATTTAAAGTTTTATAATAAATAAATAAAAGTTATTAAGCCTTTAATTTTTTACCCAAATCATTAAATGTGTTAAGTAATCAATTAATTAATTAATCAACATATATTAAACAATAAATAAATAAATAATATTATTAATAGTTAATCATTACTTAACTAATACACATTAGGACAGTTAATTATTTAATTAACTATTCTTGATAACCTTAAACAACTATTTAACTAGGGTTGTTACATACACCCACCCTTCAGGAAACTTCGTCCCGAAGTTAAAATATTTTATGATACAAGGGAAAAGAAACATGGTTCACACATTCATAACAAATAACTGACATTATTAGTAAGTAAGCCAAAAACTCATTCATACTAGTGTATATGTGCAAGAAATCCATGTGTAGTTAGTACATACAAGTCTCGTTCATGTACTAATATCAATAACTATCATTTCTATAGCAATTTCTATATGCATCAAATCCATTCAACAAGACTATTCATTTTATAAAAGAAAATAAACCAATCAAATGTTTGCGAAGTCCTTTAATTTCAATTATCTAGCTCAACAATGTTATTTAGACAATTGCAGTTTAATTACATAATTATGAATATTCACATATATAAGAATTTTCTTTTCAGAAGGAAAACAATAAGTTCCAACATAGGGCAAATCTCCATACACTCTCAACTATTTCTACTCATCCTTCCTCCCTAACTTACTTCCATCTTCCATTCCTATCCTTCCTCTGCTGGACTATCTTGAAGCATCAACTATATTGACCTAACTTCAAATAGAACCTGTAAGCGGAAGTGTCACTATCTTGACCAAGCTTCCCCAGCAGGCAACTGACAGTCATCATCACACATTTAGGGGAGCGTGAGCTAACATCGTCCTCCCATGACTTCAGGTTTCGGAGGATACATGGTGGTAAATGCCTCCACCCCTCCTAATCATAAATAGGGTCCACACCCTACAATGGAATTTACAGTGGCACCATGTTGTTGGGAGTTTTGTCATCGTCTATTCAGTTTTGGGCAGTCTCCCCACCTGAAATCCTGCACTGGTCCACATATCATAACAATGCATCCAAACCAATATAATTTCACATACAAAGATTCATACCATATTGTTTCTCGGCCAGTGGTCATGACATCCACTTTCATCCTCATTATCCCTTGGCTATTTCATAGCCCATAACCTGTAGATTAGTCTATAACACAAACTCATACATTTCTATGCATTGTCATCATGTAATTGTATACAATCATAATTTCAATTCGGTATCCGCGTACCAACAACTTTAACATCAAAGTTTTCAAGTTAGAAATAGATCTCATAATACCCCATAATTCAATTAACAACACCCATTCATAAAATTATCATTTACATAACAGATTGCATCATATCCAACATCGTTCAAATATCATTTAAAGCTTCATAGGATTCTCATTCACACAATATGTCGCATCATATCCATCATCATCAATAACATTTAAACATTCATAAAATTTACATTCACATAGTAGATCACATCATATCCATCATCATCAATAACATTTAAACATTCATAAAATTTACATTCTCACAATATATCGCATCATATCCATCATTATCCAAATACATTTAAACATTCATAAAGATTCATACGTATTAAAAAGTTCAAGTGTATCATTTAATAGTTTCACTTGTGAATAGAAAATAAAGGTGTGTAGGCCTCAGGTAATCCCGGTTGTCTAAGTCAAAATGTGGTGTTACATACACCCAACCTTCGAGAAACATATTCTCGAGGTGGTCAAAAAAGTGAGGGATAGTCTCGTCATAGTGTCTCAACGTCTTCCCAAGTTGTAGATCCTGGACTATACTTGTCCCACTGGACCTTAAGTTGGTCTACTAGACGGTTCCTGAACTGTCGAACTCTACGGTCCAATATGCGTAACGGTTCTACCGTGAGAGTTCCCACATCCGATACCTGCAATTCCTTCCAATTTAGTTTATGTGATTCATCAACAACATAATGACGTAAAATAGATACATGAAAAACATTATGAGTTTTATGCAAGTGGGGTGGCAGTACGAGACGATAGGCAACGGGTCCAATTTTCTCTTGGATTCTGAATGGTCCTATAAATCGAGGTGACAACTTGGTCCCCTTCCCGAACCGTATGGTACTCTTATTAGGCCTGATACGAATCAAAACCTGGTCTCCCACTTCATAACTTCGGTCGGTCCTGTGTGCATCCGCATAAATTTTCTGCCTATCCTGTGCTTCCTTTAGTCTCTGCCTAATTTGAATCACCTGTTCCTCTATCTCTTGAATCAATTCTGGCCCAACTATTACTCGGTCTTCTAATCTTTCCCAACTCAATGGTGTTCTACATGGCCTTCCATACACAACTTCGTAGGGTGGTATTCTGATGGAGCTATGAAAACTGTTATTGTAGGCAAACTCTACCAAAGGTAGGTACTTCTCCCAATGGGTTTGATTATCCATGACATACATCCTAAGCATGTCTTCCATGACTTGATTTACTCTCTCATTTTGCCCATCTGTTTCGGGATGATAAGTTGTGCTTAAGTTCAACCGGGTCCCCAATGCTGACTGCAAACTTATCCAAAACCTAGAAGTGAATCTGGAGTCCCTATCTAAAATGATCTTCTTAGGTAACCCGTGCAAACGGATAACCTCACTTACAAACACACATGCCACATCAGTGACATCGTAAGTGTCTCTTATCGGAATAAAATGAGCACTCTTGGTTAACGTATCAACTATCACAAGAATGACATTGTGTCTATGAGATGTGAGCGACAACCCCACAACCAAATCCATAGATATGACTTCCCACTTGGACATAGGAACATCATGTGGTTGTAGGAGGCCTACCGGGTGGTGGTGGTCGGCTTTCACTTGTTGACACTCTAGGCATTTGGCGACGAAATGGACTACATCGCGCTTCATTCCTACCCAGAAGAAAAACTTCCTCATGTCTGTGTACATCTTCTTCACACCCAGATGCGCACAATAAAGTGCTCTATGGGCTTCCTTCAGTATGATGCTTCGAATATCCCCATCTTTAGGGATGTACATCCTTCCCCGATATCTCAATAGTCCGTCTGCTTCCAGACTATATCCTTCATACTTTGGATCTAATTTCCTCCCACTCTGGAGGTTTGAAGTAACCTCTAAATACCAACTGTCTCCTTGGAGTTGCGCCAACACACGTTCTCTCAGATTGACTTTTAAGGGTACCAAGGAGAAGACACG
>CBVK0100704157.1:0-10291 GCA_900067695.1 Picea abies
CGTCAAATAGTTGGGATTGTCGACAACACCACACCTGCAACCATACAACACCGGGTGGCTTCACATGGATGACATCTCCATGTCATCCAACAATGTCGATTATCATACAATATCCAATCCTTCAAGGATGGGGTATTATGTGATATTTCCCCACTGGATGTCTATGATGTTATTTTGGGCCAACCATATATGTGGAAGTGCCATGCTATTTATGAGTCTTGACCCCATAGTGGCATTGTTACTATTGGGGGTCATCTCTAGAGGATACAAGAGGTAGTTATGAATACTGTCCCACCAAAATAGTGCCGCAAGGTAATCTCTCATACTACAAAATTCAACCTCTTCACAATCTGTTCAAAAGTGAACAAAAGGACACTGCAACCACTGTAGCCTTGGCCCAAGACCTTTCTTTCCAACATAAGTAGATTGCAGAAGAGAAATAAGATATTGTCTGTTCACCTACAATGGTACCTACACACTACCCAGTCAAGCCAAGATACAACAGGTTGGTTGAAAAGATTCAACCTCGCTAGCAATAGGTTCATGGCAGTATTCAATAAGCTAAGCAACACAACTTCTTCAGTAAGGTAAGCAGTTCACCAAGATTTAGATTCAACAAACGCTTTCCCCTCTCCCCCGAGAACTCAATGCAATGGAGACCATTGATTCCTAAGAAGGAAGTATTGATCCAGGTGGATATCGGTGTCCACCCACCTATTCCAACTGGATCAAAAGAATTTGTTGGCAATTTACTATTTTTAGCATTTTTTCGGGTCCAAAACTTCTAGGGCCATTTTGAGGGCCTTAACCATGTTTTTTCACGATCGGGAACCTCAATAATGCATAACGGCTTTGATTTATGTTGTGAAATGAATCTCTTTGTCAATACCTTTCCAATGAGCTATCGTGCGCCCCAAATGAAGATCGTATGACAAAATTACGCCCCTGGGAAATTGATACACCAAACTACCTAAAACGGGGTCCATAAAACTTTTGGCTTTTCATCTTCCGGGGTTAGGGTTTTGGATTTTCTTTATGTTAAAAAGGACTTTGGAGCCACATTGTAACATCCATCTTCTTGTGAATGAACATAGCCATCACATCTCTTCTCATAGATAAGCTACCACCATTCCAACGAGTCTTTCACTCTCTATTTCTACAATTTTGTACATTTCGCTCATTAATAGAAATTGTGTATTACTGTATCTATGTCCTTATGGTTGTATCTCTAATATATCTCTATACATTTATTTATTATATCTCCGCTCTCATTTTGTGCCGAAAATAATTTGGATCAATTCAATTTTTCTTTTTCTTTCTCACACACTTCCTTTATCTTTGATTTATTCACTTGTGCTCTAGTCTGGACAACATTATCTTCTAAATAGTCACGATCTTCTTGTTCATCAAAATTGTAAAAAGAGGATGTGCCTTCATCCATGTGTACTGACTCTAAAACTTCATGTTTGGTGATGTCTACTTCTTGATCAAAAGTTTCAAAGCTTTCTTCTTCCACAATTTCTTCTAATACCTCAATATTGGGATTTGGCACTCTTGGTGCCCTTGGTATATGTTCTTCATTTCTATCATTTCTTTCTCTTTCATCTGGTAATGGAACTCTTGTATTTTGATTTGGTGGGACAATTTTTTTGTCTCTCTTGAGCCTCGTAATCACATTCTGCATCTATCTAATAGTTCTTCTGATTTGAGCAATTTATGTTTTATGTGTTGTTTCCTGAGTAGTTGTTGGATTGTTTCTGACATTAGGAGAAACCCCCTCGAGCATCCCTCCACTAGTTTCCTGATTTTTAACACTTCTTGAAGTAGATGGTCCTTGATTTGATATGGAAAGAGTATTCATTTATCTTTATACTTTCCCAATAATGATCTCGGGATCAACATTAGTCTCCAACATGAATTCTTCCATCTATGTTTCCTTCTGGATGGATCCATGTAAATCATTTATTTGTGAAGATCTAATTGCAAAATTCACATTTGTAGGAATTTCGTTCTTACAACATCCAAATATAGCAGGCTGATTTGGGTGTTTCTCTTCTGGGATTTGATTCAAAGTCTTGAAGAATCATAAATTGAAATCTCTGATTCTTTCTCCCTTTTTGAGATGGAAGTGAGTGAATTGAGTTAGTAAAGTATGATATGCAATGGGGGTGCACACATAGTCATAAAAATATTTTCTAGGTCATCAAATGATTCAACTGTTTGAGATGGGAGAGAAATGTACCATTCAAAAGGTGGACCTATCAAGGTCTATAGAAAGAATATGACCATCACATCATCATGTTCAATTACATGGATATGACAAATACTTAGAAATGTATCCATGTGTCTCTTTGGATCCATGATTCCATCGCCCAAAAATACTAGTAGAACTAATTGAAGGAGGGTATGTAATGTATGTTGTTCTCTCTATAAGTTAAGCAGAATAGATCTAGACCTTCTTCTTGGCACTCTTTGTCTTTCATTTCTTTCTTCTTGATTCTCAGGAATCTCATTTCTTTCTTCTTGATTCTCAGGAATCTCATTTCTTTCTTCTCAATCACCCATGATTAGGTTTCTTCTTATTTCCAATTTAGAACTTTCACCAACTTCGTGAAGTTGAATTTTCTTTCTCTTACTTCTTGTTAGTGGACCTCTATAAGGTTCCATTTTTTCTTGAATTCACAACCATCTTCTTTGACTTAACACTATCTCTCTTTCTTCCTCCCGAGCAAGGGTTTCCTAAGATATTTCAAGTTCTTCTCAACTTTTTGTTGTTGCCAACACCAAATCGTATAGTTGATGCAAAACACTTCCTTGATTTCTCAGTCCAATTTGTAACTGAGGTTGATTAGGTTCCAGTTGAGCCATTAAAATTTTGGTTTGCGAAACCAGGGTTTTTTTCTCCCTAGTATGGTCACCAAAAATGTTGATGTTCATATTGGTCAAGATCCAAACAAAAATCTTATGAGGATAAAATCCCCCTACATTTTTATAGTGTTAGTACCCCTCTGCTATACTATGAAACATATAGCTTGGTGTTCTTGGATTGGGCTATCAAATGGAAGAATGCTAAATAACAAACCCCAAGTCTTTATTTCTTTAAAATTATAAAAACATAATTTAAAATATAAAAGTATGTTCACAAAGAAAATTTCCTGAGAGAGAGAGGGACCATGAATCTTTTAAAGATTGAAATACAATATCTATACAATATTATACAAATATAGGGAAACCATCATATGAAATTAACACATTCCTCACATCCACCACAATATAAATAAGATTTGGCCACATTCATAAGATGGAAAAATATAAGTCCACAATGCAAAGAACTTTAAAAGAGTATATCATTTAAATCTAAAGAGAAAATGATAGGCACACTTCAAAAATCTCATACTCAAAAGTTCAAAGTCTGAGAAATCATTAAATTTGGACCTCGAAATAGTTCTCTAAAGATTTCAAAAAATAAAGTCTCGTTTTACAATGAAATATAAATTAAAAGATAGTGTTCATCCAAATGTACCGGGATGGGGCTCATGTGGACCTTTGAAAGATAAATTTGGACCTGGAAGAAGAAAAGGAAAATAATCAGATATCGGTTATGGATTCTAAAAGAATGAAAAGACACAACTAGACAATTTATTTACGAGAAGTATGAAGGACAAGAAATTATGAAAGGTGACCCCTTTACTTACTGTGATGGAATATCTCTTCTTTTATCTGCCTTCTAGTGCATCTTTTATATTTTCCTTTGTTGGAATTAACTGACCAGTTACAACTGCTTCTTCTTGATCTAATTTAGTTAAGGATTTCTTTAACCATTTATCGATGTATTCACTCATTGGTGCCACAATTATTTCTTGCCTTACTTCAATATTAGATAATGAATTGTCTAGATCTTTGAAGTCCATCGAAATTTGATGAAGGGTGTCCTCAATGTTTTCATTTTTATCAACATAACTCACCAACCAACTTTCAACCTCTATTTCTGAATATTTAGTTAAGTTGTTGAACTTTTCAGCTGACACGATCTTTAATGAGTCCAACTTCTCCTCTACTTGTTCTTTTGGCAAGAGTATGGGATTCAATATTAAGTGTGGGTCATCAACATATCCAATTGACCCAACTAAATCCATTTCAATTAATTTCAAATATAATTCTCCTCTTTTCATAATTATAGTATCACAATCAATTAACATTTATCTTAAACTCTTTATTCTCTTTAACCAACATGCCTTGAGTTGTTTTATATGGATTACTAATGACAAATCCTCTTCTTTTCTTCAAAACTCGCTAAGACTTGAGACTTTTGCAAAAAAAGTAGAAATTTACCTTTTGTAAAATTCCTCATCATTTTCAAGATTAGCATGAAGATATTTCCTGAAATTTGTCATTCTAAAGCCGAAGGAAACAAGGTTGTTTTCAATTCCCATGTCTCGAGAATAAGGGACATTCTCTTTTGGATATTTTCTATGACATACCTCTTGAAGGAAACAAGTAGATTTGATGTTCCTTTTAGTCTTGAACTTGATTTCGGTCTTCTTTCAATACTTCTCCAAGGCTGTATGGTGGCAATTGGGTTGGAAAATAGTGATGGGGGCATTAAATCATTTTCTCATTCTTTAATTCTATCCTTTAAAATGACATTTTCATTCTTAATATCTCCAATTGACATTTTTAGGGCTTCTCCTATGGCTTCATGAATTTATGCAGTTTTGAAGGGTGGAACTCCATTAAAGTAGAGTTACGAGTTCCATTTTCCTTGAACCTTCTTATTTTTTGCATTGATTTTCTCAATAACCAATCTTATTGAGTTTTTGCAATGTGGAACTGTGCATGGTTAGAGATTCCTTTTCAAATACGTTTGGCTCTTGGGTGGCCAATTCTATTGTAATTTCTCTGTTCTCTTGTATCCTTTGTTATTCACATGGAAATTCAATATCTTCAATATTTTCATCGAGCTCCATGTCTTCCAGGATGATTTCCTCTTCAGGTATGCCCTCACTTTCTCCCTCTTTATTTGTTCCTATTTTCCTCTTTCTAGTGTCTGGGATTTTGTGTGGTCTTTCTAGATTTCCCTTAGGAGGGTTTTGTTCACCTCTGTCATCAAAATTATCCATCGACGACTTCCTTTTCTCTTGAATTGCAAATTGGGGTTTTCCTTTGGGTAGGTCTCTTTTTTGAGATCGTGAACTCCTTTCGTTCACGACTCTTCCCTGCTATCTATGTTGATCAATTTTACTGATGAATGTCTTGATATCCTATTTCCTTTTCTCATCAGGTAACATTTGGGGGTTTTTACTGTCACCCTATTCTTCTCCAAACATGAATGTGTTGGCAAATGATACATTGTACCCTGCATATGTCATGTGTTTCATAAATAATTGGCTAGGGTCAAAACCCTTAACTTCATTCACTTTCTTAAGATTGAACTGATCAAACTGAATTGAGATTTCATTGATGTGTGTAATGATTTTCACCATTATCTCCCCAATATTCCATGGTAGCGGGATGAACTGTCTTTTTCTTTTTTTGTTAAAGAAATGAGCCCAAAATTTATACTGCTTTCATATTTCAACAACAAATATCTTAGCAGAAACACAATATGGAAAATATGAGGGTTTCTCATGAGAGTAGTAAATCCCGAAAACACTGAAATTCTACATAGCTTCAAAATTTCCTCTCTTATCTAAGAAGGATGATGCTTCTGGAGACAATCTAGATGTACTTGGTCAACGAATAAGTTTTTAAAAAGAAGAAATGAATGCATTGTTTACTTCATAGAAGTAGTATGTGTTCTTCTGTTTCCAAAGTGCATTATACCACATTTGAATAGGGTCAAGTTTACAATTGACTTGCTTAGCCAAAGCAGAACCTTTGAATACATGAAAATATTTAATGGAAAAAATCAAGGGTCATGTCTCCTCTATGGCTTGCAGGGTCATGTCTTTGAGTTTGTTCTTTGCTTCCACCACTGCTTGTTTGACCTTACCTTGAACAGTGGCCAATTCTCCAATTATCCTTACTACTTCTTCCTCTCGTGGTCCTAGTCTTTGTTGAAGGATATTTTGTTGGTCCCTCAGTCTCTCCACTTCTACACATGCCTGCCGCTGAGCCAAAATAACTTCCATCCGCTCTACGGGTGGCAGTGTAATCGTCTTTTTTGTTTCCTCATGTGCCTGTTCTTGTGCTTCTCTTAGCTTGGCTTCTATGGCCTTCATTTCCAGGTCTCCCATGAGCTCTATCCACACCTACACAATATCCTCGCAAAGTTTTGTGCATTCATCTTCTACTTTCTTAATGTTGGCAAATGCTGTCATTTCCATCGTCACCCTACCTCCGTGCACCTCCAGTGGCGTTTCAAGCACACTCCTCATTTGTAAATCCTAGATCCGCTCTGTGAAGCCCTTAATGACTTCACCAACATTCAAATTTTTTTCCTCCATCGTGGCTTCTATTACCAGGAGAACTTTTGGTACTTCCTTCTATAATTTTTGGACAACTGCTTGTGTCTTCTGTACCAAGGCTTCAACTTTTTCCTTCTCCTGTTGTTCTTTCATGGCCCTTTCCTCAACCCCCTTGTTATTCTTCATAAATTCATCTATTCAACCGTCAATCGCCTTCTTTTGTTGAAGTTCCATTTCATACTGTGCTTGCACTTAGGCTCTTTCGTCCCTTATTCTTTCCAAGTCTCAGTTCACTACATCTCCTCTATTCTTTATTCTGCACCAATTTTGCTTGCAAGTCCTGTAATATTTGTATGGGAATTTTTGATATTACTGTATTAAGATGGCTGAATGCCTTTATTTGCTCTTGTGATTCACCCACTGGAAACTCTAGTGCATTTTCCTCAATCTATTAGGTCCTATGTTCCCCTATTAGCCGTGTTAGGGCCAACTGCGTGCTTTTTACTGCTATCCTTGGTCTTGTGGATGGTCCTCCCCTTAATCTTTTTTTTTTTCGTGATGCATGTTGTTTCTAGTATCCGTTGAAGTATTCCTGGTTGATCTTGCACCTTATTTTGTTGTTCTTCTTTCTTCTTTGCTTCTTCCTCCCAGATTTAATCTGTGGTATCTTGTATCTGGTAACCAATCCTATCCATATCATCATTGGTTAAGATATAAAATGGGGTATGATTATGTGCATTAACTTTCTTCCACGCCCCTCTTTCTTGTTCTGGCGTTTTATCCTTCCTTTTGAGATTTGCTTCATGGACTGTAGGTTGGCCATGAAGATTTTTTGCGCCATTCATTTGATCTTGTTCTTCCTCACTTTTGTCTTGGTCTTCATCCTCTGCGGATGACCCTGTCTTATCTGCAGGACTCTTCCAATATTCCTCCCAGTCATTGATTATTTAGTGCACGTCTTCTGTTGTCAACTGGTAACTGGTTGGCAACCATTGCTGCGCAGGATCCTTTTTGGCTTGTACATACATATGGTGCATGTTGGATCTGAATCGTGCGATATCCTTATATGCAACAAATGTTTCCTCGAATATGCGTGGTGTGGTCTCCACTATAGTAGTAACGAGATCCAAATAGGTATAAAATATGGCATTGTTGTCGTTCTTCCATCTCTTGATTGTTGTGTGCCATAAGTTGACATACTTAGTAGCCAAAGGGCTGCAACCTGAAGTACACATGCGTTGCTAATACCTGGGCTCTTATCACTCGACCAACACAACGAGGATGCAAAACAATGCACAATGAAATTCAGTGCCCTTCTCATGGGCCTCCGTGCAATCTTGTAAAAATGGGTTAACTAAAAATGTAGCCCAATTCATCTGAAATCTTTCCTTACATTTATATGCTGTTGAAATTACTGCAGCTAGTACTTTGTCTTTGTGACATTTTCACAATAGTTTGCAGGCCAAAACTTGTGTCACAAACCTAGAAACCTTGTCACTGATGCTATTGACATCCAGATCCCTCTTTCTTCTGAATGTGTCAAATTTTTCTTTCATGGACTCGGAGAGGACTCAATCTCCCATTTTGTTGAACAACGGTGTTGGGTCTTCTCCTTCTTTGCACAAACCTGTGATATGCGCAATCAATGCAATATCAATCAATACTCGAGGATTGAGCCAGAGTTTCCTTCCATGAACACAACTGAGTAACACCTTTACACATGCATTAATTTCCGTACTTCGTCTGAAATGTGGAATTTCAAACAAGTTCAATATCCCTGCTTTATACAAGCCTGATGCCCATTCCTGTGGCTCTACCAGAATTTATCCTGTGCTTGGGGTGGTATTCATGCATAAATACTGACCCCTGGCCAACTCAGGGAATTTCTATGTATATCTGATATCATGGTCCATAAACTTCAATTTGGAAATCTTCTCGAGCATGTCTTTGTCGCTACTGATGCCGACTAGAACTGGTGTTATCGACAATGGGAACTTTGCATTCACTGGTACATTTAGTGGTGGTGCGTCATCGTTCCTTGGTGGTAAGTAATCTATGTGAAAAACTATTGGTGGTGCCGTAGTTGAAGTTTCGACTACCTTCTCAACCTACACTTCTGATACTGGTCATTTTAGTTGTTTCTATGCTACGCCAGATGACTCTCCAACTCTTGGCGATGCCATTCTACTTGTGTGATGGACTCTTGGACTAGCTCTGTCTGTTTGTGCAAGTTGCGTTAGCTCGGCCCTGGTAGTTCGGTTTGTTTGTGCAAGTTGCGTTAGCTCGGCCCTGGTAGTTCGGTTTTGTTCGCTCCCGCTTGCATTTAACAATGATTTAGATGTTAACAACTTCCTGTTTTTTTGTTGTTTTCATGCTAACTATACATCTCTCATCCCGCCTTAACTGCCTTGTCCAATCCGCACCGTGGTTGATGACTTGTTAACTCAATGCTCTTTTATTGCCAAATCCATCTTATGATTTTCTTCTCGTACCTCTGATCTGTTCATGATTTCCAACGACTTTCCCCATTTAAGACTTATATGATGCTTTTATGGCCTGTCACACCTACAACCTAATTGTCATTTCCATGCCTTACTACTTTTAACGATCTTGTCATTGCCAAACTGCGGATGGGTTCTTTGTTATGTCATATGTATCCTTTGTAGTCGGTCTTGTCCGTGTCTTGTCTCTTAACTTGATGCAGTGTTATTTTTACATGTAATCATCATTCCTTCTGCTCAAGTTCTGATACATTGGTACTTGAGCACCCCCCCGGTTTTGTTTTTTCATTGTAGCCCAAATCACTGTGCAATTTGTTGTCCATCTCGATAGAGTTTCAACCGAATCCCATTCACCATTCCTTACAGGACTTTTCCATTCAAGGTTTCCAACTGCGCAACACCCGTCTCGATTATTTGCTGGATCCTGTAGGGTCCTAACGAGTGCATGTAAAAATTCCATGGATGCTACATATACTTGATGTCATAGAGTAATACGAAATTTCCTATTTGAAATTTCTTTGGTTTAATGTGTCGATCATGCCAGACCTTCTCTCTGTATTTCTGGACTTGTTGATGAAATCCTGCAACAAACTGATACTCCTCACATTGTACTAACTGTGCCAACCTTTCCTCTATCACACTAGTATCATAGAGCTTAGTGATTATTGCAATACACATGCTAGGTAGAATGAAATCCATTGGCATCACTACTTCCTGTCCATAGACCAACCATAAAGGTGTCTTTCCTGTCAGCTTCTTACTTGTAGTTATATAATCCCATAGTACTGCAAGGACTCATAAGTCTCAATCATCTCTCCCTACATTGCATATCTTTGTCAAAGAATTCTCCAATATCTTATTAAAATATTCCACTGTGCCATTGGCTTGTGGGTGATATGGTGTACTCTTTTGATGATGAATATGAAACTCCGTAGTCAATGCAATATTTTTTTTCCAGAAAGTGCGTACCTTAATCACTAAGTAATATGTGTGGACAACCAAACCTTGTGACTACATTCTCAAACATAAACCATGCAACAATCTCTGCAGTACAATTAATAACAGGTGTTGCTTCTTCCCACCTTGTCAAGTACTCTTTCATAGTGATGATGTACCTTTCCCTTGATCTTCTTGCTTGTGGACTGATTGGTCCCACAAATTCAATGGACCACTTATCAAATGATTTCAATGTAACCTGTGGATTTAATGACATTTCATCTCTCTTAGATGGTTTTCCCACTCTTTGACATACATCGCAAGACTGTCAATACTCCTTCGCATATTTGTGAATGATAGGCCACCAAAGCCCCGCGCATAAAATATTATAAGCTGTTTCTCTTCCAGTGTAATGTCCTCCAATAATTCCATCATGCACTTCTTCAA
>CBVK0100704169.1:0-15137 GCA_900067695.1 Picea abies
TATACTGTATCTCTTTATTCTTGTTTAAATTGTGTATTTAAGCAAGTATGGAATTGTTTGATTTGTACACGTAAATTCCCGTGCCCTGTAGTGGCTTAAGTTAAAATAAGTGAACTGTGAGTTCATTGACCTTGGGAATAGTTTCATATGTGCATGTCGACACTCCCAGTCATTCTGAGTCTTCTAGAGGAATGATTCTGTTAAGCTTAGGAGAGGCATCACACGTATGCAAAGGCTCTATGCGAGGCAGGCAGAGACCAAGAACCTATTATTTTATAGAGTTGATGAATGAGTGCAAGGGGTGAGTGGAATAATTCTTCTAAGTGTTAAGTTCAAGAGAAAGAGTGTAAAGCTTTTAAGCCTTTCAGAGATAACAAAGATCAGGAAGAATAGTGAGATTGAAGTATCGAAAGGGAAGGTTCCCTTTCTTGGAAGACGAATGAACGAGATCTGTTTGGAAAGAGCCAAGGTCTGTTGTAACTATTGGATACTAGAAAGAGCGCGGGAGTTAACCCCTTGAGTCCTTTGGACTTCACGAGTTCTCTGAATTGAGCGAGTTTGTCGTAAGGGAGGTAAAATCCTTGAAGTCCCGAAGTACTGAAGTTAATCTAGGCCTTAGATCTGAGGATTCCTGAGAGCCATCCCAACCATCAGATCTATGAGGTAGTTAGTCTGACGTTGACCGTATTGGGAGAATAGAGGCTTAGTAACACCAAAACTCCTGAAGAACGAAGTAGCGAAGTAATGTGGACAGTGGATCCTTCAGGACCCCTATCGATTGTTCGATCAAGGGAATGTGGGTAATATGTCGAGAGTGTGTGGGGACCCATATGTCGAGTGACACCGATGCCAGGTGTCCTACTCGAAGTGGCACATACTAGGGTATTAAGAGATGGTTAGCCGTGAGTTCCTTTGGAAATCTGTGGAGCAACGGAGTTCGTTTGTACCGTCGATTTGAGAGAGAGGATACGTGGTGGAAATCCATCAACTTTGGGTGAAATTACTCCTGGGGAAAATGAGTGTGGAGATCTTGAGCCTCCCAAAGCCCGAAGAGCCGAAGTGATTTGTAGCCGTCGATCTGTGGGAGACACACGTCGACAGATCATCGACTTCGGGTGAAATCGCTCTGGGAGAAAAGGGGATGTGTTGAACAAGAACTTCCAAAGGCTAGAGAGCCATAGTTTATCTGAGTTGTCCGTCAGCTGAGGACATGTGTCAACAAATCTTCCATTTCAGGAGATAACCACTTCAAGGGAAATTGGGGTCGTGCGAGTTGAGAGCTCCCAAAGTAAATAGTGACCGTCAATTTGAGAGAGCCACACATCGATGGATCGTCGACTTCAGGTGAAATCACTCTGGGAGAAATCGGGTGGGGAGAGGTTGAAACTCCTGAAGCCCGAAGAGTCGAAGTAATTTATAGTCATCAATCTACAAAGACACACGTCAAAAGATTGAGTACTTTAGAAGCAGGGAGAAAGCAACACGGAGTATAGAGACACCCGAAGTGGATCCCCACCATCGAATGAGAGGGATTCATGGAACACAATTCTTAACTTCAGAAGAAAACACTCCGGGAGAAAAGGTGGTGTGAGCATCCAGGACTCCCGAATGTCGAAGTCCCGAAGGGGATCCAAGCCATTGATTTAGATGGAGGCATGGCGCTTGATCTGGAACTAATTCAGGTATGGAGTACTTCGGAGGAAAATAGTTGGAGTGCTCAGAACTCCCGAACACTGAAGTTCCAAAGAAGATCATAGCCGTTGGTCACAAGGGACGTGTGGCACTCGATCTGTAACTCCGGGTACATAGTACTTCAGAGTAAATCAGGGTCATCGAAATCCCTGAGGACACACGATGTTAGATCGTGAACTTCAGAGGTTTGCCACTCTGGAGGATTCATGTGGTAGTTGTCTTGGCACTTGTTGTCTTAGCGTCTGGTCATATACTGTGGTCATATGTCAGTATAGGGGGATGAAAGAACCTGAAGAACTTGGGAGAGGATATCTGTTCGCTCTGAGCTCGTTTCAGAGCATGGAGATCATGGCTGAAAATTTCTGGAAGAGAAGAATGGAATAGAGACCATGAATGAGGGTATTGATTCTCCTAAGAAGAGAGAAAATTTGATTCCCCACCGTGGGTGTGTTACAACCCCCTTCCTCTCCTCCTGTGGTCCCTTGCCTATCATGGTTGACTAATTTTGAGTAGAAGCTCCCGAGTCTAGTGTGAGGGGTCTGAGAAGAGGGAAGAGGGATGATTCTTCACCTCCTAGCCACAAGACTCATGTCCCTTCCATGACCAATGTTTAAAAATTTTCAAAGGAGGCAACACAAATATTCTAGACAAAGTGTCATGTTGTGGTTAAAGAGAAGGAGGAATTTATGGAGGACATTATCCTCAAAAGAAGAAAACATGTTGCTAAGGAGAAAATTGAGGAAGATTATCAAGGTTGGTTGTTAGACTCTAGGTTTTCAAGAACCAGAGGTGCTAAAGCATTCTGAGCCACTAAGTTATACTGGATTACTAAATCCCTTATAGGTCAAGTGGTTGAGGAATAAGGAGATCAACACTAGGAAATTTCTAGCCAAGATGATGGTGTTTGAAGATAAATTTGAGGCAATTTTCAAGGTTGTATTCAATGTTTGAATTGTAGTATCATAATGCCGGGCTGATTGTCAGGACTGCTCAGTTGAGGAAAAAGAGCCCTTGGATTCCCAAGGTACCTCTTCTAACCCAATTATAATTGAAGAAGATGCAGACTTGGATGGGAGTAAGACAACCCAGAGAATTTAGGCATCTAGCCCTCCAAACTCTCCAGGCCCAACTTGATAAGTCCTATGCTATTTCTCATGTCATCATGATATGTCATTTTTCTCTATAGTCATGTTTTTTAGTGTTTACATGCAGTTAGCTTTGTTGTTCTCTTAGTTTTTCTTTACTCCATATGAGTTTATAGACCTCTATAGATAGATTAGACACAATTGTAGTGACTTGGATATACTCTGGATGATATTCTAGAACTTTTTGTGACTTAGTTTCCTTTTTGATAAAGCATAGAGCATTGGGTATAACATTTTTGTACCAAGATAATATAAAAATAGCTAGCTTAAAAATAAAAATAAAAACATTATATTTTTCATAAATCTAAGCATTCATAAAACTTAAATTTTTTATTTAATAATTTAATTTAAAATAAATAAATATTTTAACAAAATAAAATATTTTAATAAAATAAATATGCAAATTAGAAAAATGATTTAAGATATATTTCTCTTGAATGGTCTGGTTATCTATATACTTTGTTTAAATACCTTTTTTTTTGGAATTAAAAAGGGTGTTTGGATCCATTAACTTTGCATTGCGTTTTTTTCTACTTTAATGTCGGCATATCACTTAATTATTCATGGGAGTTGCTCACAATCTTTTTATTTTTTATTTTTAAATTTATAAGAAGACCAAAGATACCTTAAACAAAGTAAGAATATGGGAATTCATCATTATCCTAAGATGCCTAGTTTCTTTGAGTTGATTGTACATGGCAAAATGAAAAGGGAAACAATGACAAAGGAGAGAGTAAACACTTGAAGAATCTAGAGAAGAAACTAAAATAATTTATAGGAAAACTAATACATGCCAATGTGAAATCGGCTTTGTGTGACTTTTTTTTCCAAGAGAAAAAATTGCTCAATTATATTAAAATATAATATGTTCTCACAATCGGTTACATTCAGAAAATTGAGGTGGAACAACAAGCAGGGAGAGTCAATCTCCTTCAATTGGACAATCCAATTCGAAGGGGAGTGGAGTTACCCTGGTAGAAAAGTAAGAGAAACCGCAAGTCGGAAAAGAGGAGAGGAGAGATTTCAAGAAAGTATGCCAAATAATAGTGCCATGATATGTGAAAGAACTGATGATGATGACAAATAACTATTGTCTCAAGACTTAGAATAATTTGATAATATGCGAGGGACCCTCATGGTTGTCCGTTGGATTCTAGAAAGTGCATGATATAAGTTATTACTCTAGTTAAGGATAAATGTAGTTACTTCAGTAGAAAATGTGGTATTGTTGGAAGATAATATAATTGATATGTAGTATTATGAATTAAAAATTAGAAAAAGGATTAAATTATTGGTTAAGCATGAGAAATTGAAGGTGGATATGAAGAAGAATAACATGCAAATATACAATTTTGAGAATGGAATGATATAATCTAGAGTATAATTGATTTATACATGGAATCAATTAGAGATTAGAGTTTCAAAATGAGAATGTGATAACTTTGTTTTGATACTTGAAGTGTGGTGGATCAATTTATGTATCATTGTAAATGGGAGTTTATAATCATGGGAGTTAAGTCATGTGAGTTTTAATAAATGACCCAATTTGTAGTTGTTTTAAATATGCTATTGTGGATTCCTAGTGTAGAGCTCAAGTCCAAGGCCCAACTAGTGAGTGGATAAGCAAGTTTATAGATGATGTAAATACACTTAGATAGACTATGTAGTAGGCTTGACATGGTGAACTCAAGCTACATAAATATTGATGTTGGAATATAATATATAATGGTCCCATATGGTTGTGGAGTGCACAAGAGAGACTATGATTCCGCTAGAGGGGAAGAGGAAAGGGGGGCATATGGGAAAGTAAATCATCTATTTCCAAATGCTAGCATTATATCTCATCTATTTTCTACCATGTTCCTTAAATAGAGCCATCCTCCTTCTTTGACTTATAAAACCTATCACTAAAAGTATATTAGTGTTTAGTGGAGAAGTCTTCTCACATAGTTATGGAAGGATGGGGTGAGTACAACCGACATCGAAAAATGTAAGAGTTCTACATTCCTCTTGTCAAAAGTAATGCTAGCCATCATTCCCTTCAATTCTCTCACTGTCATTCACTTATTCACTCTAGCATCGATTCCATCATTCTCATGTTCTTGCTTTAGACTCCTCAAGTTGTGTTCTCCATTGCTAGCCATTAAAAAATATGGAAATGGACCAAATCAGTGCTATGAAGAGGAAAATTACAAAACTTAGATGGGAGATGGATCATTATAGGTGAGCATAGAGGCTCGAAAAGTTAGAATTCCTTCACCCCCTATGTATTTGTTGTTCTTTCGATGCTTAAGAGGAAAGTATTATTATCATAGGAAATTCCTAGAAAGCATACAACTGATTGGGATCTTTTTTCCCACACTGGAGAGCACGGGAGGGAAGAATATCCTTGAGGTACTATTGAGTATAAAAATGGAAGATCTTCTTTGTGTTGTGTGGGGCAATGGAAGAGAGTTCCATGGTTATTTGATGACTATATGAGATGTCCGAAGTACTTTGTAGTTAGCATATTAGTTGAGCATGAAAGTAAATGGGTTGGGTTGAGAGAGAGAGATTGGTTCATTTTCCCTTGAGGTCTTATAGCCCAACT
Organism: Picea abies; assembly: GCA_900067695.1. Taxonomy (NCBI): domain Eukaryota; kingdom Viridiplantae; phylum Streptophyta; class Pinopsida; order Pinales; family Pinaceae; genus Picea; species Picea abies. Next base: position 5,428 of record CBVK0100704169.1, read on the forward strand.
TGGGGGTGGTATTTGCATTTTATACCTAGAGTTGGGTGTAAGATTTCTCATACACAACCAATTTCTTGAACCAACTTTTGTTAAAAGATAAGTTATTTTTCATTGTTTATAAATATGAAAATTAATGTTATTCTTTGTTATCAAAATCTATGTATTTGCATGCTATGTGTGATTATGATTAAATATGGTCATGTTAAAAGATAAGTTATTTTTCATTGTTTATAAATATGAAAATTAATGTTATTCTTTGTTATCAAAATCTATGTATTTGCATGCTATGTGTGATTATGATTAAATATGGTCATGAGCATTTGGCTTCCATGAATTTCTATTAATACATGCTTGTTTATTTTTGTTGCATTTTAATTAGAGCACCTGCACATGCATTTATTAATTTCTTATCCTCTTTGAGTGATCCAGATTGTGTAGAGAACAAAATGAAACATACACATGAATATAGTAGAGAGCACATCAATATAGTGAAAACCCAACTTCTATTAATGAATAAAATAGTGGAATAGTGTAGAACAAAAACTGGCTAGAATGGTGGTAGCTTATCTCTGAAGATAGAGAGATGTCAACTACACTCATTCACAAAAAGCTAATACAAGAGGTCGATAGGATGACGTTTTAACATAAAGAAAGAACCCTAAAGGTCCAAAACCCTAAACCTAGGAGGCCAAGTGTCAAAAGGTGTTTTTGAAATGCCAAAAGGTAATTTTGGGTGTTAGTTTTCTACATCAATTTTCCAGGAGCATAAATTTCACATACACTCTTTGTTTGGCGTGCATAGTAGCTTGTAAGAAAGCTATAACTGAGGACTACAATCTTGACCATGTTTGGTGGAGGGAAAACCTGACATGTAATCCTTGGAGACATAATCCTAGGTTTTGTATAGGATAGGGAGATGAGTGTATAACCCTTGATTCTTAATGGATGGTTTAGTGATGGCACAAGAAGTGGATGACCTGATATATTGGCTGACATCATATTGAAGATTTTGCCAGTAGAAATACTTTTGAGGCACTTCTACTGTTTGTTCCACTTTGAAATTTCTTGCCACCCAATTACAGTGTGCCTCCAAAATTATCTTTGCATGCTCGCTTGAAGGAACACAAAGATGGACTAGATGGCACAAGAGCACATCCTAGAGGTGGAATTCCATGACTTCTTTTCCTGCACTCAATGTCTAATAAGTAGCAATGAATTCATAGTCACTACTATATAATTTTATCGACCTAGAGTTATCATGCCCACAAGAGTTAAGAATTTTGGTTAGTGCCACAAACAGGGGCCGACTGAGGCAGTTTTACATCATGGTTGAGACTACCCTTATTGTACTTAATGTCAAGGAATGTTTTGTAGGTATATGGACCACTTTTGATGGTGGTCATTTTTCAACTTTCCTTATGTCTACATGAATTACATAGGCTTCTGATAAGTGTGGATGATCATCTCCTTTCCCATAATATAATGCTTCCACTGTTGGCATGCCTACACAATGGAGTACATATCCTTGTCACAGATGGGTGTTGACAAGTTTGAATGGGCTGTCAATAAAGTAAGGGAAGAGGCCCGATGGCAAGCCCCAATTAGGCTCACTCTTGTTTGGGATGGTAAATTTCGACCAATATAAGGGCCTAGTTGCCACTTCTAGATTTTCAATTATGAATCTGAGAACATAATGTTCTTATATGAATTCTAAGAAAAACTTGAAACAAGCTATCTATAATGAAGTCAAACTATTCTATTGTAATCCTATTCTACTCAAATCTATCCTGATTAGGAGCGAACTAACCAAATAGATACAATAAAAGATGTTATTATTAATTGCAGAAATAGTCCATGTCAATTAACAATAAATTGAAACAATAAAGCCAAAGATTTAATCACAAGTTGTTGTAAATCAAATATTTAACACTACCACTGCATCCATTAGAAATCATAACATATTAAATATTTCAAATATTGCACAAAGAAATAGTTCATATGAAAAATATTCCAGAATTTTAAATGACAAACACATATGTAGAATAGTCCCAAATGTATTTGATAACAATCGTGATATCAAAATGCCTTCTTATCTTCATTCATTAGGAGATAATAGTATCATCTAACATGTACAATGGGAAAAATTCCCTCCTTCTTAGCACGGGACATATTTTATAGAATACAATAGACTTTTTGTGTCTAATAACTGTTCATTTCCTATTTTTGACTTTTCATAATACAATTTCTTGTCTCATAATGAATTACAATTATGTTGGGATTATGCACAAAAATGAAATACAATATTGAAATATAAAACTCTTCAAGTATATTTCTTAGAAACTGATTCCTCGACATAAGTGACCCACATCTCGTAATTTTGGAGGACCTCCTCCAATATGTTCAACTACATTTTCTCCAATTGTAGCTCTCCATCGCACAACTTCATGATTGTTTCCTTCCTTATTTATTTTGTAATCCTCTTACACAGGTATTGGTTGAAGTAGTTAATCTAATTGGGTTAAGCGTGTATCTATTTAGAATTTTCTTATTCACCTCCTTGATATGAATTATCTCATCCTTCCTTGTATATATGTCTTTTATTACATTTTTCATCTTTAGCTCACTTGGGCATGCCTTATCTAATCATGTCATGGTCTCCATCCCAATATCTTCCAGTATCTCGTCTTAGTAATTCCAAATAATATTTGATTCTTCATCTTTTGTTTGGCATTGTACCTAGGTAGAGTTTGATGTGTTTGAGTATGTACCTGATGCCAGTCCACTACCTTGTCAAATGCATACTGAGCCTTTTTATAATGGCTCTTTTGTTCAACTATTTTCTCATGTAGTATAACCAAATGGTCATAATGCCTTTGAACGTCACCCAATGTATGAAAAACATGAGACTATATTTTTCTTAGGTCTTCATTGACCTCCATGGCTTCTTCCTATATAACCTTCATAGCAATTTCCTCTTGACTATTTTCTTTCATGGTAATTTCCATCTATTGCAATTTTTCTTCCAGCTCTAGAATTTCTTGTTTCTTCCTTTTTGAAAGGATGACTTGTTCCTCGTACTCTTCTTTAAGCCTTGTTATTTCTTGTTCATGCATGTTCTTCAGATTATCAATTTCAATGTTGTACATGCATTATTTATCCTTTATTTGTTGCATAAATCCCATTTGCATTTGATCCTTTTTCTGCTTTAGTTGTTCTTCCAATATGTGTATGTTAACTTTGCAATTATCTAGGGAAACACCTAACTTACCAGCTGTAATAGAATTATCTCCTGCAAAGGCATGTAGGGATGAGATTTGTTGGACATGTAGTTTTGGGATACAAGTCTGGGAAAAATCCTAAGTATAGAAGAAGTGCGCAAAAGAGGTGCATAGAGGAGAAGAAGAAAGACGAGGAAGTGTGCAGTTGAGGTGCATTCAGAAGGACAACGCACAATAAGAAGAATAAAATAGGGAATAAAGAAAAAGAATAATAAAGAAGAATAAAGTGAGAGAAAAGGAAGGATGATAGCTTGACATTCTAAAAATGGACAAACACACAAAAGAGGGAGGAAAAGTAGTCAGAGTGCAAAAGAAACATGAAAACGGAAAAGAAAACAAAAGTAGTTGAACAACCAATTAATTGGAGCAATCATGCATGGTAATAGGGTTTGGGGGGAACCAAGTAGGGTTTTAAGCAATAGATTATATGTATAAATATGTAATGGGTTGGGAGAATAGGGGTTCTATGGTTGTTATTCTTCTGGTTCCTTCATGTGGTTATTCTCAGTCGGTGTTGTGGAGTCTGTTCCAAAATTTTGAGAACACTTGTTAGTAAGAAGGTTAATAGGATAGGGTGGGAAGGGAGAGAATCAATGTATGAATGTAAGGGATGATGCCGAGAGAGAGAGGCTTGCACTACAGAGTGACTAGGCTAAGTAGAAGACAAAGATAAACATGATATATCTTTGTAAGTGCAGTGCAAAAGCTTGAAACATTAATAAATGACTAATAAGAAGCCAATTGTTGTGTATGTAGCCCAGAGTTGGGTGAACCACATTAAATCCTGTGTTACATGTATTTTATGTGATTTCTTATGAATTATATCTGGATGCATAATATATTAGATTTGTCTTATGTTTAATCATGGCGCAATAACCACGACTGTAATAACAATGAGTTTATGCAGTAATCTGGAATATACTAGTAAGAATATGAATCACTAAGTAGTTAATACATAACAAGGATAGAACTACAAACACATAACTAATAAGGAAGAATGAACAGAATGGTCACCTCCCATTCCCTCACTACTATAGAAACCCGATTCTTGTAGTCCCAATAGATACCTCGGGTGGGAATTCATATGTGTAAGAGGGTGATGCCAAAAGGGCCAGTGTCTGGTAGGTTTTATTGGTCATAAATGACTCGAACCTAGGGTCTTACAAACTGCATGCAACGCCAACAAATGGTTCTATTGTCGGGACCCAGAATTTGTGATTAAGGGAATGTTTTGGAGGCTTACTAAGAAAGAGATATAAGAATGGTTTGAAAGGAAGGAACATGAGTTTTCTCGACAAGAGAACATAAATCCTCAAATGAGTGACAAGAAATGGATGCAAAGGTATGTGCACATAGAACTGCATGAAAGTTTCTTTGGAGAATTTCCAATTATTCTGACTAAGTGGCTAGAAAGATTAGTGGAGAATACTGGAAGGTACAAAACTGAAACACTGTGGAATTGGACTCCTGAGTTGGTTAGACAACTGAATTCTATAAGTAAACCAACTACTATTGCAATTGATTTTTGGTTGGATAGCATAATAGGAGGATATATTATAGAGTTTGCAGTAGATTGTACCCAATCATACAGTGTTGCAGAAAGGGAATTTTTCAAAGGTCGACGTGGGAGGTTCATGAAATCATTAGGTACATGGATAAATATGTTGTTGTGTGACAAGTGCATGATGATGATTCAATCTGACTGTTAAAGGGCCTCACACACATTGGCAAACCAGGGGATGACAAGAGGATAGTCTGAGAATAAGAGAGAATGAAGGAAGTGACGAAAAAGGAAGGGAGGGACTGAGGATGCAAGAAGAGGGTATACCAGAGGAATAATATGAATTTGTATTATTGTGTGGAGGAAGGTGGTACAAGAGGAAAAGGACTGGGGCTCAGAAAGGAGAGCCACATAGTGATCCATAGGGTATAGAACCTTGCACAATTGTCCAAATCATGGAAATACCATATATAGAAGGAGAAGAAGAGGAGTTTTAGTCTAGTCTAGTAATAAAAGAACCATTAAGTCCTACTTAGATAGGGTCTTGTGTCAAATCCACGACCCCATGTATGCCACCACAGTCAAAGATAACAATTGAAGACTTGTCAAAAGCATTTGTAGTTAGCCAGGGAGGAAAAAGCAGTGGAAGCAGTGTGTAGAGTTAGTGTTAGATTCATAGTCAACCAACATCATCAAGCGAAGGGAATACAAAGAGAAACATGGAAGGGTTAGAAAACACCCTTAGACTACCCAATTTCTAGGGAGTTGGGTCAAAGGACCCATAAAAACATTTGTTTGTCTACGAGACAATTTGGGCCACAAAGAATGTCCAAGATGAGGCTATGAAGATTGCACAATTGGCAACAAATTTTAGAGGCTGTGTGATGGTTTGATACATGAAAATGAAGAGTACCACACCTATAGGGAAGGCCATAAATTTGGCAGAAATAAGGAAAGCATTGTTCAAAGAGATCAAGAAGCCAAAGTCGGAGTCCCAATACATCACATAACTAAAGGAGATCAAACAAGTACAAATAGAGTCAGTATGGGACTTCGATCAAAGGTTCAAGGATCTGATGGGTATAATGAATTTCTAGATTCCTGATCAACAACATCAAGAATGGTTTATTGCAGGGATTCTACCACACATTCACAGGACGTTGATTCAACAAAATGTTGCATCGCAACCCGAGGTGCTAGAAATTGAAATGAAATTGGAACCATCTCCTGTATGAGGTAATGGAGGGATGGCACAAGTTTAGATGTAGTTGGATGCATTGACGATTCAACTAGAAGAACTAAAAGAGGGAAGGGAAAAATGTGAGTAAGTTTAGTGTACCAAATGTAGGATTGAAGGCCATCACAAGGACGAATGCCCAACATTCATGCAGTAATTGGTGACGGGAGCACTAAATCCATTACCGAGAGGAGGATATTGCGAGATATGTAAGAAATGGGGCCATCCCCCAACTAAGTGTCCAATACTACAAAAGTATCAGAGTACCCCAAGTGTAATACCCCTGTTTTCCCCAAATTGTAAATGTTATTACTATAGTGAACAAGACTATGGACCGACCTGTCATGTGAATGTTGAAAAAGACAATTAACCTTGCCACTTAAGTTAATGTATATATTTTGTTATTTAATAAAAAGGAAATTGTGGCATGATTGTTGAAAAAGGGTTACCAATGTAGATCATGATGCATGAGAGGGAACATTAAGGGGAACCAGTAATGGTTGAGATGACCCCTGCTAGGCTGGTACTCTTCTAGATATAAATTGCTCAGACCCAGAATAATCTTTTGGCCTAGAAAATTTAATTTCCAATCAGGCTGGTAGCTGGGAAGTATTCCTCAATAATCAATGAGTATATGGGTAGAGTACCCATTTGGAAACTTCCCGATATGACCCACAAAATCTTGTTGGGGAAGGAAATAAAACAAAAGAAAAATTGGGGGCAGAGGGTAGAAGAAGAAGAAGAGACACACGAATGGGTTTGAGGACCATTCAGAAGAGGAAGTAGAGTGTGTGAGGCTCTCTGTTTCTGAAGAGAATTGAGAAATATATGTTGTTCTTGGTACATGATCACTTGGGTAAAAATGGTAACTTTGATGGCCTTGTGGCCTGGGAAATTTGAAGTAGAATTTGAATATTACATTCTGTTAATGGTTTTCTATTTAATCTTGTTTAGAAAAGGAGGACTATTAGTAATGGGTTTTAAAATGAATTTGGGGAAAACGACGAGTGACCCCCTGTCTAAATGTATATATGTGATAATCCTCCAAAATACTATCCAAGGATAAAATCCGTAAGTACATAGTCATGACAGAATCTACGAGACTGCTAAAGTTATATCAATCCCTCGAAATTACCTTTTCCTATTGTAGAATTTGAGCTCTGTAGACGAAATGTTCTTCCTTCAAACCATTTTTCTTTTCCAAGTGACCTCAGGCTCGAGCTCACAAAATTAACCAAATATTGGTTAATATTTAAGAGTGTATCCCTTGGGGGCTTGTCAAAGTCCCATATGACCAAGACCCTGGAACCCTTCACTATGCTCAAAAAGGAGCCAAGCCTTCTGGGCTTCGAGACTTTGGAGGTCTGAGACTTTGGGATGTTTGAACTTCACAACACTCCAATCCTGTCAAAGGAAACCTACTGACACAAATGGTTTGACCGACAATTGACAGTCTCTTATCTGTTACCTTGGGATCCACCCTATCATTAACCCCTGACCAACTTTTCGACTGGGAAGCAACGCAAGCTGTAGATCCAGAGACCTTTAGGATATTCCCTGACCATTGGATATATGGTACTATCAATTCAGTGTTGACCTAATTTGGGATTAACAAGGTATTAAACAATCAGAACACGTGAATGCCAAAGTCATGAAGTGAAGCAAGTCGTTGATCTAAGGACCCTTCAGGATCCTTCTCAACCATTATATTGAGTATAGTGGAAGGATAGAGTAAGTGGTCCTACTACCAAAAACAAGAAGTCATATCCCCTTTATGACCTCTTTGGCAGGTAAAAATTCAAGGAAATAAAAGGGTTAAGAACGATAAAGGTCACGAACTCATGAAATCCTGAATTGGCGAAATCCCACCAACCGTCATATCGAGGGAAGGAATTCAGGAGGATTGTGGACCCTAGATCGAGGATCCGTTGGGAAACTTTCTCAACAATTCCATCAACTAGTGGGGAGGCAAAGTAATAACTTTAGTGAGGTCTTACTACAGGATAATTTGATGGATAAAGGGTATGGTAAATGACGAAGAATCGAATTGTTGAAATCCCATGATTAACCTGAAGATATTTTTGTAGGTACATGCGTGGGACCCTCTTTGGGAGTCCATAACTTCGATACTCTGGGACTCTGAGATATTTGAGGATATAGGAGGGTGTGGTAAACATTGAAGCATTGAAGTTCCCTTTTTGTAGTGTCCAACTCTGATTGGATGGGCCCGTATATGCCATTATGATGTGGTGTCCAACTCTGATTGGATGGGCCCGTATATGCCATTATGATGTGGTGTTCCTGGATAGTTCCACGTGGAGTCATGGGATTGGTCGCGAGTTAGGTGTGGGACACCCCCCTTATCAAGTATAAACCATGTGTTAAATGTGGATAATCTTAACCATCAGATCTAAGGGTAGATAGAGCTCCACCATATATTCTTGAGTGGAAAGAGACTTCGAGCTTCAGGTCTCCGGGGAAGTTTTAGACCTGTACAAGAATGACGAAGGGCCGAAGGCCCGGTATTCACGAAGACCGAGAGTTACTCCATGCCACCAAAATCTGCATCATCATCAGGGGGTGATTACCTAGGTCACGACAGTGTCATGTCATATGATACAAGAGAGGTGAAGCTACATGGATGCCACGTGGCGAAGGGGATGTCCATTGGCCAATGACGCCTCAAAAAATTTGGAAGGATATAACTTTCAAACCAGAGCTCGATTTTGGGAAAGGTTTTAGTTGATGGAAATATCTCGGTGAGCACAAGGCGATGGCGTATTCAACCGAGGAACTCAAGGAAAAGTAGGAAAGCGGAAAAAATTATACCCCCATCACTTAAAAGGATACTTAGGGGGTTGGGTGTGTGACACCAAGGAACTTGTTTTGAAACTTTTGCAAATCGGTGGGACATGAAGAGAAGGATTATCGTGCGTTTGACTTGATGAGGGAGCACACATCAGATATCTACAAGATCCAGGAAGAGAATGATGCAACAGAATGGGGTGGTTTGTAATATAATAATCAAAGAGGCTTTAATCTAGGGAATAGAGGAAACTTTGGCAGACGTCGAGGAAGAGGAAATTTTGGTAGAGGAAGAAGATGACCGATAATATGTTATAACTATAACCAACCAGGACACTTAGCCCGCGACTTCCCGAATCCATGTACAACGTGCACATACTGCAGAGCACTGGACCATGCGATAGAATATTGTACCCATCTAGTGGAAAAATGGTAGGCTAGAGGAAATCAGAACCCGAATCTGATTCAGAATGTGTAGAAGATATCAACCAAAAAATGCAATGAAGGACCAAGAATAAAACTTGTTATGCGCGAAGGATCTAGAACAAGTTCTAATACGACAAGTGAAGGAAAGAATAATGAGTAGTGGGTAAGGAAGTTAGCAGGGCCCATGCCAGCTTTTAATACTCAGCAAAACAAGGATACATATCAGAGGGAAAGAAAAGAAGTACTCAGATAGGATTGGAGAGCATCAACGTCAGCTGCACCTCAGTTAGAAGATCGCGTTGTGCCTGAGAAGCTGACTGAAAAGGTGTTAGGTATCTAGAGAGGTAGTGGGGGGCCTAGAGGGCCCATAGTGATGATAGTGGAGGCCACTCAATGTAAGGTGGACTAAATTCACTATATTATTAAATAAGGCCCACTGTGGTAGTTAGATATAATAAATGTAAGAGGACTT
>CBVK0100704175.1:0-27519 GCA_900067695.1 Picea abies
GGGATTTGATCTATAAGATAATAACTCAATTATAATTAGAATATTCTTTGCAATTACAATATTTCAACCCTCCCCCTTAACAAGAAGGGTATTCTATTGTCATAACCCAATACAACATAATGAGGAGAGAGAGAGGGCAGCAACATCATCAGCATCTGGAACACTGACACGCACATCTATAAATCATCGAAAGTTTTTCTCATCAACAATAACATCATCGTTCATAGCATGGAGCTGCAATGGCAACATCATCATCATCATCATCATCATCGTTCACAACGTGGAGCTGGAGTAGCATCATCATCATTATCATCAACGTCATTTAGTATAACACTAATACAACATCATCAATCAACACGAGGTTGATACATCATCAACAGCACGAGGCTAATACAACATCATCAATAACAGCACGAGGTTGATACAGCATCAACAACAACAGCACAAGGCTGATACAACATCAACAACAACAGCACGAGGCTAAGGCAACAACATCATCAGCATGAGGTTGAGATAACAACATCATCGGCACACGAGGCTGAGGCAACAACATCATCAGCACGAGGCTGAGATAACAACATCATCAGCACGAGGCTGAGATAACAACATCGTCATCATATGGAAACAAAGTGAGGAAGGTGCAACAACAACATTTTGTGGTACTTTGACAGACCATCCTTACCGGACCTTCAAGATCTGCCTAGGAATCATAAGATTCCCTAGGATATAAAATCCTAACGAAGCTACCACGTGGTACTCTGAAAGACCATACTTACCGGACCTTCGGGATCTGCCCAAGAATCATAAGATTCCCTAGGATATAAAATCCTAACGGAGCTATCCCTAGGATATAAAATCCTAACGAAGCTACCACGTGGTACTTTGACAGACCGTCCTTACCAGACCTTTGGGATCTCTGCCCAGGAACCAGAAGATTCCCTAGGATATTGAATCCTAATGGAGCTACTGGCATATACATGCACATGTACTCTGACATACCGTCCTTACCGGACCTTCGGGATCTGTCCAGGGATGATCAATCCCCTAGGATATAAAATCCTAACGGAGCTACCCACTGTTGGTCAGGATATATCATCAGCATCACTCCCCCTTTCGGGGGAAGTCCTTTCGGACTATACTAAGCCTGTCTTGAAAGTATTCAAACTTTACACGAGACAGAGGCTTGGTCAACACACTTGGTCAACACATCTGCAACCTGCTCATTTGTGCAAACATATTGGAGCTTTACAACTCCTCTTTGCACCACATCACGAATGTAGTGATACCAGATTTCTATGTGCTTCGACTTGTCATGGAACATTGGGTTCTCCGTCATCTTTATGCAACTCTGTTTATCACATAGAATCACGATGGCTTCCATCTCCAGATCAAATAGACTTGTCAACAATTTCTGAAGCCATATGGTTTCACAACTGGTGCAACATGCTGCAATGTATTTCGCTTCTGCCGAGTTGAGAGCAATACTGGCTTGCTTCCTGCTCTGCCATGAAGTCATGGCTAAACTCAGACTGAAACAACATTCTGAAGTGCTCTTTCTATCAGAAGCACTTCCAACCCAATCTGAATTAGTATAACCATACAGTCTGAAGTCATGATCTCCATTATAACAGAGACCATAATCCAACGTATCCTTAAGGTATCTTATCACATGCTTTGCAGCTACAAGGTGAACACGTCTGGGCTCTACCAGATATTGACTCAAGGTGTTCACAACAAAGCATATATCTGGCCTGGTATTCGTCAGATACATCAACGATCCAATAATCTGTCTATATAGAGTAGCATCAACCAATTCTGACAAAGTATCAACCAGGAGCTTCAACTTTGTTTCCATGGGTGTGCTCATGGATTTACATTCCAACATATCAAATCTCTGCATACTTCCCTTGGTTAAGGAAGATCTTCTCTGGGCTCTGCCAAGCTTCAAGACCTAAGAAATAATGCATTAGGCCTAGGTCTTTCATCTCAAACTCTGTAGCGAGCTTCTTCTTACAATCTGTGATGATCTTTTCTTCACATGTTAAGAACAAGTCATCCACATATAACAACAATATAACTTGTCCATCATCCACAATCTTGAAGTAAACATTGGGATCAACTTTACTCTTGGTAAAGCCCAAGCTCATCGGAAAACTATCAATCCTGCCATACCAAGCTCTTGGAGCTTGCTTCAACTTCCAGACATGAGTCTTCTTGTCCTGTACTTCGAAACCAAATTTTCACATCACATTGTACCAACCTGGTACATTTGTTCAGCTACAACTTAATCTGCACAATCATGTGCTAGCTATATGTGCTTTATGCAAAGCGCTATTTGTCTCACTGCTTTGAGAGTATGTCCTCTGGTCTTTCTGCAACTGTTCCTTTGGGACTGGGACTCTGCACCTGTAGCTGCTCTGAAGCTGAGAATGACTGCTCCATTCTCACTGTGACTGTTGAAATCTGAGAGTAACTCCTCTACTCTATCACGACAACAACTTCATCTGAAACTAAGAGTGGCTCAATAACTGATACTGAAAGTGGCTGTTCTTCTTTCATGGAGGTAACTCTATCTGCTATTGTAGTCATGTCGCCATGGCCTGACTAATGTACTACACCATCTGGCACTGGAGATAACTCAATCTAAAATATGGGGATTGCTCCCCCTGAATCTCATACTGTATCTATATCATGGTTGCTCTGGTTGTCTTTACGAATACTGGAACTATTTCTTCGATTTTTGGAGCAAGTGTCTCGTCATAGTCTTCTCCCTCTTGCTGGGAGAATCCTTTGGACACAAATCAGGCTTTGCACATTTTTATACTGTTATCTGCAACATGCTTGATCTGTTAGATCAATCTTGGAAGTCACCACTGGCCTCCTTTCTCGTCTTAAAAAAAAATCCATATCCCAGTCCTTCTGACTGGCTTCCTTCTCTGTTACTAAAACAAAGGTAAAAAGTAAGAAGTTCAATAATAATGAGAGAAACACTCTTCTAGTGTTGTGATCAATCATTCCTTCATTGTAACCTGGGACCAGAACAAGAAGTTTCTCATAAAGGAGATGTTAGTTATATCTGATAAGTGATTACAATAAGCATTTATCTCAATAATGCTCACATGCTACCAAGTATAAAACTTTTAAAGATTGCTATCTCAACTATGAGGTAGTTATCAAACTTGACATGTGCAAATTTGAATCTTATCAACTTAATCAATCAAACCTGGAACCTGGAGTCTTGTCCTCAAGAATGAGTGTTGTTGTTTTTCTTCCTAGTCTCCTTCGCTCAAGATGACAAGTATTCTCTTCAACCCGTTCTCTGTACTGAGATAATATGATTTCTTGACATAAATCTAGGTTAGAGAATAAACTCTATAATCTCAACTTTAATCAATCTAAGACTTTGACTTTAATTTTGACCATTGGTTAGTATGATGGTCATAGCTTGCACATACAACCTAGATGTTCATAAGGTCAAAATAATTTCATAACAAATAAATGCATATCAAAATGATGAAACCTAGGGTGCATTATTCCTTTGAATGTGTTGGATCTGAGATCCTTCTGGATCTATGATTGTCAATAGATCCTTTCTCCTCAAGTACCCTTTTAGAATAATAATACATTTTAACCATTTGTAAGTACATACCTCTGATAGTATCTTGCTAGGTTAAGGTGCACTAGGACAATAAGACAACAGTCCCAACACTTCACAAAAACTTTCACTGCAACTGGTACTGCAGCTGGTGCTGGCACTGCAACTAGCATGAAGGAACTGGCACTGCAACTGGCATGAAGGAACTGGCACTGCAACTGGTGCCGCAACTGGCATGATGGAACTGGCACCGCAACTGCAACTGATAATGCAACTGTAACTGTAACTGGCACTGCAACTGCAACTTAGGGTTTTATGAGGAAACCCTAATTTTTCAACTTTCAAATTTTGGAATTCTGATCTAGGTACTAAATGCGCTAGGCTAAGGCGAGTAGGCTGGAGCAGTCTGCTTTAAAAAAAATCCAAATTTTACCCCTTGAAATTGGACCAGCGCAAATCTGGACTGGTACTTCTGGTACTGGTTCTGGTTTCTTGGTTTTCTGGTACTAATCAAGACTAGGGTTTGATTTTTTGGAGGCTTTGGCCACTGAAAAGGTGCCCTCAAGCTTCCAAGTGATGCGCTAGGCTAGGGCACACTTCCCTAGATGGTTTTTAGTTAGAAATTCACTTACAATAAAAAGCCCTAATTTTCTTGTATGACAACAATGACGTTTTGGATACCTAGTGAAAGGTGCTCTATTCAGTCAAGCTCTGATACCATGTTAAATTTAGAGCTGTTATTAAGTTCTTTTCAATTTACTAGTGCATAACAGCATAAGTAGGATCACTGAAAGAAACACAATCATAAGGTACACAACATTTTATCTTGGATAACCCTCATGGGGGAGAAAACCCAGCAAAAGCTTCCTCAATAATAGATTGCCAATACAATGCCAAGACTAAAGATCAAAACACTAAAGAATATCCAAGACTGAGCATGTGCCTCTCTTCTCCTTCTTGCAACTGCAACTACCTCCAGAAGATGCGCACTTGTTGAGTGACCGAGTGAGTGAATGAATGAGGCGCCATCCTCACTTATTTATACTAGCTAAGGGGGTTCTAGGGTTATGTCTCTTCACCAAGCAAAGCCGACTTCTTCCAATAGTGGTTAAAACCACTTCAATAAACCCTAGGGGCCGACTTCTCAAATACCACCATATGAATATGGTTTGACCAATCCACAAGAGGGGATTTGGTCTTATACAAGACCCGACATGATCAATCCACAAAAGGGGATTTGATCTATATAATAATAACTCAATTATAATTAGAATATTCTTCGAAGTTACAAAATTTCAACAAAACATACACCATGTACCCCAGATTTCATGAAACACCCCAAGCATGGTGTAAAGACTTTTGGGGTAACCCCAAAAGTTAACACTCCCTCTTTATGAGGAATACATGTACATTGACACTTGTCGACTCCCTCTGTAACTCCACCAAATTTGCTACCTACAAATCTTTACTTGTTGCAGTCATGGAATCAACGACTGTCATCTGTAAAGAACTTGTCACCGATGCTATTACAATATCTCGAGTCAATCAAAAGACACCACATCATGAGTTGTCCAAGACATCTTATAAAGAAGATCACATCTCCATACAAGATCAAGACAAGTGTATCACATCTATCAGAGTCACAAAGATAGAGATCTATACAAGGCAACTCCTTGATCTTGTAATACAAAGCTCGTAGTATAGGCAACGATCAATGCAAATTCATCATCATCCTATGAACATGAGAGTCCTTCTCATACACCTCCCTCTGTCTAAGAGATTCCATGTTCTCTGGCAAGAGTATCATCATGGGAAACTGCCTCTGTTTGAGAGAATCCATGATCCATGGCTTTGTACTCTATAATATTCCCATCAACTACAACTTTGGAATCTATCTTAGCATCATCCTCCATCAAGGTATCACACCTCTTCTCCAATGAACAACTGGAAGTCTCACGAATGGAAGAAACCAATGCAACATGACTAACATATATCCTAGGAGGTACACTCACCCTTAGCGAAGATCTAAGCATTCCTACATGCTCTTAAGCCTCTAAATATGGAACAACAAACTCCACATTCTCCTCAATCATTGAAGGAGAGTCCTTCAAACTGAAAGATCTCACATCCTCATCAACATAAGATGTTATCAGAGCATCTACAATTGGTTCTAAACCTAGCTCTATGACCTCTTGCCATGCACGTGCCTTTTCAAACTAGAAGGATCCTCATCAATGTAAGATGCTATCAAAGCATTTTCAATCGATGTTGAGCTTGGCTCTATGACCTCTTATCATGCATGTGCCTCCTCAAAGTGAGAAGGCTCTTTTAGCCTCCCACTGGAATGTACATGTGCCACCAGATTAGCAAGTAACTTGTAAAGGCCACCCTCTCTCACCCATGTAGTCAAAGTCCTTGGACTAGCTAGACTACAATCATTGATGGTGCACTCTTGTCCTCCAAGACAACTCTCCAATGTATATTTGTCATACAAGAAATTGAAAGGAGGTTCTTCTTCAAATCAGGAAGCAATAAAATGTGATCTAACTCAAGAACATCACCTGAAGGCATCTGAAATGAAATGGAGCGAACTCTTCTCATAGGGTGAGTGGCATCATCACCAAGCTCTTCATTCATGCTTCTCTCTTGCTCATGAATCTTGTTTAATAGAGACCTGCCATATGTCATGTAACATAAAGTTCCACATACCAACCAACACTAGACACAATGCTCAAAGATAAACAAGAAGTCGTGGAAAAGGTAGTCTCAAATTGAGAGTTCATATCCTCTACTCCAACAATAGTGGCAACTGCAACTTGCCTCACAACCTTTGCCTTCTTCTTCAATGGAGACTGTCCTGCATAATGCCCCATCTCTTGTCACCGGAAACACATCACCTTATTCAGGTCTTTCTTTCCTGTATCTGTTCCATCATTCTTCTTGAAGCCTTTCTTTCTATTCTTCTTCGCCTTTTTCACAAGACCAATAACATCTACTTCCCCTTGTTTTGAATAAGACAACAATGTGATTTTTCCCTGCAAAAGATCAACCCAAAGCTTGGGAAACTATGGTATATTTTTTTGAGCACAAACACTCTTAACAAAAGGTGTCCAGGAAGGAGCAAGCCCTTTTACGACTATGGACACTAATTCCTGATCCTCCACCTTAGTTCCAATGGCTGTCAACTGATCTTGGTCAAGTAGCTCGCCGTAGTATATTTCTTGCTCGTGCGAGCAAATGAGAGTTAGTTTTGCAAAAGCATTTGTTGAGAAGCACAAGAGTTTTGAAATAAGTCAACCAAAGAATCTAACGTCTTCTTACCTGTTGTCTTATTTGAAATGTGTGCGATGAAGTGACCCTTCACATAATCAAGAATGATTATCTTCACTTTAGCTTCCTTCTTTCGATGAGCGACCAAAGTTGTTGGATTGACAAGTTCTGGAATCTCCTTCTCAACATGCTCCCAAAGATCATCCTCCTTTATAAGAATTTAAAGCCTAAACTTCTAGGGAACAAAGTTGAAAGCCCGTTCCAACTTATGACACTCTCTAAGACCAAGAGTCATCTTTGCACATACCAAACAACTCTCAAATGCACAAAATCAGTAGTATGAGAGTAGATAAAACCCTTTCTGGGGTACAATTGCTTCTCCCAAGCAACCTAGGGTTTCTCACCTAATGACCTCTACTAGGTCAAGTACTTGTCCTAGGTAAACTCTAGTTGAAATACAAACCCCAGGTAAACGCCAGCTGGGAAATGGGTAGTCATTAGAGCCTTGCGACCATCATTCAGGATTCCCCACCCTTCGGGTATTCCTGGCTTGGGTTCTCTACATGATTACCCCATTGGAGGGGGTGACAGGGCTCGAGTATTTTAATAGGGTGCTGGAACATAAATGTATCATTCTAGTCATTGTTGGCCATGATCTCTGATGCTCTTGGTACATTTGATATCCTCTTTATTACTGAGATCCATGCAAGCCCTATCCAACCACTCTTAAACATAGCAGGTTATCATTGGTTTTCCACTTTCTTGCAGGAGACTAGATGTTCAGATGGTGTCAAAGGTTTAGGCATAGTGGCTTGCTTGGCTAGGGATTCCCTCCGAGGCAAAGTTTCTTTAGTAGCTTCCGACAAGGTTGCTAGATTCATGTGGATTCAACTTAGTAGTTTTCCCCCCCTTCGTAGAGACATCTACATTGCAGTTTGCTACTCCCCCCTAGTTTCATCTTAGTTTACTATTCACATTGATTCAGTTGGAGACCCATATCTGGACTTGTACGCTAACATCATTTTGTATTCAACGTCGGGGGAAGTTATCTTTTTAGGTGACTTTAATGCCCACACTCGAGCTCTTCAAATTCCTCTCCATGACTGCTCAAAGGGCGTGTTCTACATTCAGGAGATAGATCTAGATTCAATGGGAGTTCATCGGTTATCTGATGATACTTTGGGGCATATTACAGGGAATGGCAGGCACCTCCCACGGCTTGGTGAATCCCATGAACCATTAATCCTAAACAATGTCCCCTGCTTCCTGGATTCTTGCTTCTTCACTTGTCTACCTCATGGTGGAGGGGTGGATGTAGTGGATTATGTCCTATCTAGTTAGGATCTACTCCCCTTCATTTTCCATTTCTCTGTAACCCCCATTACCCTGGTTGACCATACTCCTACAGGAGACTAGATGTTCATGTGGTGTCAAAGGTTTAGGCGGAGTGGCTTGCTTGGTTAGGGATTCCCTCTGAGGTAGAGTTTCTTTAGTAGCTTACGATGAGGTTGCTAGATTCATGTGGATTCAACTTAGTAGTTTTCCCCCTCCATAGAGACATCTACATTGCAATTTGCTACCCCCCCCTAGTTTCATCTTAGTTTGCTATTCACAGTGATTCAGTCAGAGACCCATATTTGGACTTGTACGCTAACATCATTTTGTATTCAACGTTGGGGGAAGTTTTCTTATTTGGTGACTTTAATGCCCACACCCTGTTAGAATTTTAAATTTTCTAGCTATACAATTACAATTACTTAATCCAATAGCAACTGTAGTAGGATCACTGAAAGATAGACAATCACAGATACAATAGAACACAAAGATTATCCTCGGAAACCCTCGTGGGGTAGAAAACCCAGCAACCAAAATCCTCAATATAGATTCCTTCAACCAATACAATGATGCGCTATAGCTCTCCAAGAAAGGCCAAGACCAAAACACCAAAAGAACCAGTCTCCAAGACTTGTGCGCTAGACCTTCTTATGCGCTCCAAGATGCACAAGAGAAGTGTGTGAGTGTGTGTCCAAATGAGAGGAACCTATCCTCTATTTATACACAACAGTGTCTCTTGAAGAGACATGAATCTTGACCCAACTAACCCATAAAACAGAGCCGACTAGCCACAATGGGGATTTTTTACAATTATAAGTAAAATACCAATAATATAATAATTTCTGTTGAGTTGACTTGTACAATATAATTACAATAACCTTTTAAAGGTTTGACTAAAACAAATATACAAGAATATATTCCGTAGTTACACCAAAAATATTAACACTCCCTCTTAACTAGGAAGGCATTCTTTCCAGACATAGACTCCAAGTCTGATACCACACGAGCTCACATCCATTGACTGTTGAACATGCGAATCTATACACCTTTGGATATCCATAGCGCAACATGACTTCACACCATGCGACCAAGGTCTGTTGGTAGCTCTCAATAGCTACAACATGTCCTCAGGACATCTACTCCTTGCGATGCATCAATACCTGATCATGTGCACTCCTGTCTCAGTGCCAACCCTTTTTCATGCTGGATGAGATTTTTCCATACTCAGTGCCAACCCTTTTTCATACTGGATGAGTTCCACCTGTCACTCCCTTTGAAGAGGGACCACACCAAGCTTGACCCTGAAGTACTCAAACTTCTTCCTCGACAACGACTTGGTGAAGACATTCGCAACCTGATCCTCGGTAGTCACGAATTGGAGCCTCACTGCTCCCCTTTGTACCATATCCCTGATATAGTAGTATTTGATCTCGATATGCTTCGGCCTGTCATGGAACACCGGGTTCTCTGACAACTTCATGCAACTCCGGTTGTCACACCAAATGCAGGTCGCCTCCAATCCAAGACCAAATAACCCAGACAACAGCTTCCGAAGCCATACTGCTTCTTTTCTCGCTGTACATGCTGCCACATACTCAACTTCAGCCGTACTGAGTGCCACACATGACTGCTTTCTGCTACTCCACGAGACCATATTGGAGCCAAGACTGAAACAGTATCCGGAAGTGCTATTCCGGTCAGGAATACTGCCGGTCCAATCTGAATCTGAGTATCCATACAATCCAAACTCATGGTCAGATCTATACCAGAGATCATGATCTAGAGTACCCTTAAGGTACCTCAACACATGTTTTGCTGCAACCAAATGAACCTGTCTGGGCTGCTACAAATGCTGACTCAGGGTGTTCACAACAAAACATATATCCGTCTTGTGTTCGTCAAATACATCAATGAGCCCACTATCTTCCTGTACAAGGTAGAATCCACAATCTCTGAAGTTGTATCCTGCAATAACTTAAGATTTGATACCATTGGGGTAACCATGGCCTTATAGTCCAACATCTCGAACCTATTCAAGATTTCCACAACATACTTTCCTTGATTTAGGAAAATCCCATCTGATCTCTTCCAAACTTCTAGTCCTAAGAAGTAGTGCATCATTCCTAAATCTTTCATCTCGAATTCTGCAACCAATTTTCTCTGACATTCAGTGATGAGCTTTTCCGCACCTGTTAGAAACATGTCATCTACATACAGCAGTAGAATCACCGATTCAACATCCTCCACCTTAAAGTAAAGGTTTGGATCTGCATTGCTCTTGGTAAAACCCAAGCTCATCAGAAAATTGTCAATCCTACCATACCATGCTCTAGGTGATTGCTTCAATCCATATAAAGCCACCTTTAATCTACACACATGAGTCTCCCTGTCATGTGTCTCAAATCCAAGTGGTTGCTCCACATAAACTTCCTCTTTTATTTCACCATTCAAGAAGGCCGTCTTTACATCCATCTGGTCCACCTTCCATTTCATCATATTGGCCAATGAAAGTATAGTCCCGATCGAGGTATATCTTGCTACAACAACAAAAATTTC
The DNA here is from genome assembly GCA_900067695.1 of Picea abies. Taxonomy (NCBI): domain Eukaryota; kingdom Viridiplantae; phylum Streptophyta; class Pinopsida; order Pinales; family Pinaceae; genus Picea; species Picea abies. The sequence goes on from CBVK0100704175.1 coordinate 10,757, forward strand.
TTCATAGTCCATCCCTTCCTTCTGAGAGAAACCTCGGGCCACAAATCTTGCCTTATATTTTTCAATACTGCCATCAACTGCGTGTTTCGTCTTGTAGATCCATTTCGAACTCACCATAGATTTTTCCTTTGGTCTGGGAACCACATCCTAGACATCATTTTGCATAATGGACTGGTATTACTCTGCCATGGCATCTTTCCATACTTGATTTTCTGCAGCCTCTTCATAACTGGAAGGTTCTGCATCCATTATTTCACACAAGCATGCCATGTACTTGGAATACGGCTTCGGCTTCTTACTTTCCCTGAAAGATTTCTCTGGGGCACCAATTCTTTCTGCATCTCGGACAGCTCTTGTGCCCAAGCTGGTCTTCTCTTGCGAGAAGGTATCTCGGCTGGTTTTTGAGGCTCTACCATGTCATGATCCTCTGGAATGACTTCCTCTGGTTCAACTGCCTCTGGAACTTTAGGAACTTCATTCTCTTCTTCATGTGCCTCTTTTGCACAGATTTGTTTGGATTTACTGAAAGTTGCATTCTCATTGAAAGTTACATCTCGACCGATCTCCACTTTTCGATGATCGAGAATATATACCCTGTAAGCCTTCGATGTGTCACTGTAGCCAACAAATATGCCCGTCCGTCCGGAAGGGTCCAACTTTGTCCTCTTTTCCTTGGGGACGTGAACAAATACAGGGCAACCAAATATTCTGAAATGGCTGACTTCTTTCTTCTGTCTTGAAAACATTTCCTCGGGTTTCTTGTTTTCAAGCAACTTGTGGGGACTTTTATTCTGCACGTACACTGCGGTCTTCGTTGCTTCTGCCCATAGATGCATAGGAAGATCTTGATCATGGATCATGGCCTTTACTGCTTCCATGATTGTCCGATTCTTCCTTTTAGCTATTCCATTCTGCTGAGGGTTATAGGGATTCGAAAGCTCCCTCTTAATCCCAACTTCCTTGCAATACTCCTTGAATTCTTCTGAGGTGAATTCACCTCCATTGTCTGATCGCAAGGTCTTTATCTTCCGCTCTGTCAAGTTTTCTACCAGAGCCTTGAACTCTTTGAATTTGCAAAAAACTTCATTCTTTGCTTTTAACAAATAAATCCAAGTTTTACGTGAGTAATCATCAATGAAAGATACATAATATACATACCCACTTAGTGAAGTTGCCGACATCGGTCCACATACGTCTGAATGCACGATGTCCAAAATTCCTTTGGCTCTGCTATCGCTATTGGGGAAGGAGTGCTTCATGTTCTTGCCTTGTGCACATCCTTTGCACACACCATCTAGTTTTGCTTGGATTTTCGGAAGACCTGTCACCATTTTGCTCACAACCGGAAGAGCTTTGTAGTGTAGGTGAGCAAATCTCCTATGCCATAGTTCACTGGGATTCACAATATCATGAACCATTGCGGAGTCTGAATGTCCTTTTAATTTGTAGAGTCCTCCTTCTTCAACTCCAATCACTACTGCATCATCAAGGGTCTTCCCTCTAGGCCACATAAGAACTTGACCATCAATAAATGCTACTCTAAATCCTTTCTTGTGCAATGCTGAAATTGAGAGAAGATTCTTCTTTAAACCTGGAACATAGAGAACTTCCTTTATCTTCATTGGCTTTCCTGAGTTTAACTTGTAGGAAGCTTCTGCAACACCTTTGATTGGATGCTGATAGTCTTCACCCAATTTCACCTTGTGAGGTGAATCTTTATGAATAAGTATAGATAAGGAGTCTTCATAGCCTGTCATGTGCTTGGAAGCACCATTGTCTATCAACCAAGTGTCACTTCCATGAGTAACAGTACCTATGAGGGCTGAGATAAGAACATAATCCTCATCACTTGATTCATCTTGCTTTGCAACCTTCTTGGGAGGCTCATCATATTCAGTTGTGTGATCTTGATGCCTCTTAGTTCCTTTCTTATTCTTGATTTCCATAATGAGGGGGCAATCCCTAACAAAGTGTCCCAATTCCTGACAACAGTAACATTTGATCTTTGAGTCGTCTCTTTAACCCATCTTAAACTTCTTAGGTAGAGAATGATCCTTCTTGTTCTTTCCTTTCCTGGTGTGGGCGGCTAGGGCTTGATCTTCATCTTCCATCTTTTCTTCTCTGGCAACTGTCCTAGCTTCTTCTTGGTTACAATCTTCCCAAAGCCTACTGAACATGGGAAGCTTCTTTCTTGAACAAATTCCTTGGATGAATGCATCCCATGACCTTGGGAGGCCATTCAAGGTAGTCATCACCATCTCTTCTCATTCTACTGAGTCACCAATGGCTTCTATCTGCTCCTTAATTTGATTCACTCTTGAGAAGTAGGAGTGAATGGTTACTGAGTTCTCCATTTTCACATTCTTCAACTGAGATCTCAGAGTCATTCTTCGATTTATGTTGCTTCCCTCAAACAGACGAGTTAAGGTGTCCATCATTTGCTTTGGAGAAGATAATGATGATACGTGATGGATAAGGTGGTCCTTAATGGAGTCTGCAATAATCCTTTTTGCTCTCACCATGTCCTTATATTTTGCCTTAGTTTCATCTCCTTGAGGTTCTTGAACCTCTTCTATAATGAACTTATCCAGTTCATGTTCTTGAAGAAGAAGGGTTATGCTATACTTCTAGGCCCTGAAGTTATCAACTCCATCTAGCTTCTGATCGATCTTTGTTCTGGTAGTCATTCCGCCTTCTGATGGTCTTGGTTTGTCCGACAACAGTCTCTAGATTGAAAACGACTCCCTTTTAGGCTTCTAGATCTGCAACTGGCTTCTATTCAGGCCTGCTCTGATACCATGTTAGAATTTTAAATTTTCTAGTTACATAATTACAATTACTTATTCCAATAGCAACTGTAGTAGGATCACTGAAAGATAGACAATCAAAGATACAATATAATACAAAGATTATCATGGGAAACCCTCGTGGGAGAGAAAACCCAACAACCAAAATCGTCAGTATAGATTTCTTCAACCAATACAATGATGCTCTATAGCTCTCCAAGAAAGACCAAGACCAAAACACCAAAAGAACCAGTGTCCAAGACTTGTGTGCTAGACCTTCTTATGCGCTCAAAGATGCACAAGAGAAGTATGTGTCCAAATGAGAGGTAGCTATCCTCTATTTATACACAACAATGTCTCTTGAAGAGACATGACTCTTGACCTAACTAACCCATAAAACATGGCCGACTAGCCACAATGGGGCTTTTCTTACAATTATAAGTAAAATACCAATAATATAATCAATTCTATTGAGCCAACTTGTACAATATAATTATACTAACCTTTTAAAGGTTTGACTAAAAAAAATATACAAGAATATCTTCCGTAGTTACACCAAAAATATTAACACACCCGAGCTCTTCAAATTCCTCTCCATGAATGCTCAAAGGGCGTGTTCTACATTCAGGAGATTGATCCAGATTCAATGGGACTTCACTGGTTATCTGATGATACTTTGGGGCCTATTATAGGGAATGGCAGGCACCTCCCATGGATTGGTGAATCCCATGAACCATTAATCCTAAACATTGTCCCCTGCTTCCTAGATTCTTGCTCCTTCACTTGCCTACCTCGTGGTGGAGGGGTAGGTGTAGTGGATTATGTCCTATCTAGTTAGGATCTACTCGCCTTCATTTTCCATTTCTCTGTAACCCCCGTTACTTGGTTGACCATACTCTTCTATCTTTCTCCCTTCAAGTTGACACCCTTTTCGCTTGATCCCTCCTCCTTGGGCCCACCTTGGACCACTTTTCTCTTTGATGAAGAAAACCCCAACACCTTTACTTCCCACCTTCGCAAGATGCTCCCATCTGAGTCCTAGTTTTCATCCCTTGACTCTGCCTCTACCAAATACACCTGTTTTTCATCCACCATTTGGAAAGCTGCTCTTAAATCCTACCCCCACTCCACTCGGTCCACCTCACCTTCCCCAAAACTCAAATCTTTCTCCATGAATTAGTGGAATGATGGTGAATGCAAAATCCTCCATAGCTATCTTTAACATGCCTTCACTCACATTCACCCTTCCTACCTAGATCTTAAGGCTTCTTATCGCTGCCTCCTCTACCACAAGAAGCACCTATTCATCTCCTAGATGACATGGGAGTTGAGTACTTTCCTCATCCCCCCCCCAAAAAACTTCTGGTGGGCCATCTTTTCACACCACTCCTCTCTCTTGTTTGATCTTGATTCAAAATCCATGTTTTCCTATACCTCCTCGCTTTATGATGTCCTTGGGAATCCTCTATTCCAGGTTACCTCTCCCCCACCTTCTTGCTACTTATTCTCATACTCAGACGTCTGAGAGGTAGTTTGGGTGATGAACACCAACAAAGCAACAAATGAGGAAGGGTTCCAGGAAAAAATCTTCAAGCAGGGTCTTCATGCGATGGATAGTCACTTGGCCGATTTGATCAACAATGTGGTTTGCGAAGTTTTCCACAGTCTTGGTCACATCACATTATTCACTTGATCCACAAATCAGGCTCAAGTGTAGATCCCAATAACTACAAGACGTTCATGGTTGGCCACACGTTCTCAAAACTCTATGCTATGGTCCTCCATTTGAAGGTCTCAAGTGAGATTGAGCGAAGACAACTTAGAGCTAGAGGACCAGTTGAATTTCGACCTACACACAAAACTATTGATCACATCCTTACACCCTGGGCCATCATTGAGGAGGAGTAGCATCGCTTTTCGAAAGTTTACTGCTACTTTGTGGAATTTCGGAAAGTGTTTGACTCTGTCGCCTGGGAGGGATTGCTCCAAAGGCTTAGAGACATTGGTATTTTAGAGACCTTACTAATTGCCATCATGCGGCCGTATGAGTAGGTCCTTGGTTATCCCTGCACAACCCATGACATATCAAATTTTATCAGGAGTACCATTGGGGTCAAATAAGGGTGCCCCCTGCCCCCCACATTATTTGGGATCTACATTGCTGAGCGAGAGTCCTTCTTGCTTGAACACATCCAGGACAGAGAGGGGTCCTTCTCCACCAGGTGGATGATGTGATCCTCTTCGCCATATCTCCAAAGGGGGTTGCGGAGCTAGCTAGATGCCGTAGGCCCTTTTTGTGACCTTAGTCAATTGGCAATCAACTTGGGTAAAACCAAGGTCGTGAGATAACATGATATGAGATACATAAGAGAGGGAGAAAACCCCTGTTTTTAACAAGAGTGGAAAAAAACAAAACTTAATGCTTAAGTCACTAATAAGAGTCATTAGGTCCTTAATACTTAAATTGACCTTTTTACAAATATAGCATTATGAATAATTCATGGGCATACTCACAAAATAGCTCATGTACCTAGAGTTTAATATCTACTAAATGTGTTGTGGTTAAGTACACAACATGCCCTCCCTTTTAAAAAGTCTTTTCCCTCAAAGCTGAAAACTCAGGGTATAAGTGCTAATACTAAAACAATGTTGGAAAAACTGAAATGATGCATTATTGCCCCAAGAAAAGTCCAAAGTATGCAGTGTAGTGACTCAAAAATATAAAAAAAAACATGCCTTTGGATCCTTGTGCAACATTGAATTGCCCAATTGAGGTTGTTAACGAGTGCCTAGAGGGATACCTTTGAATATACACAAGGGATAAGTAGGGGAATTTGCTTAGATGGTTACATCTTGCAAAATATTTGAATAATACTACCTACTACTTTTCTACGAAAATGGCCCCCTTCAAGGCATTATATGGCTATGAGCCCTTATCACCTAAGGGGTGGGTCATTCCAACTATTAGAGTCTCTATGGACGTTGACTCTCTTCAGGAGATGCAAAACATCCTTGGCATTCTCAAGGATAACTTCTCTATGGCAGCCAATTGTATGAAACAACACTATGATCAACACCGCTTATAACGACAATTTGTAGTTGGAGATATGGTCTTTGTTTGGTTGTAGTCATACAAACCAGTGTTACCAACATCGCGATATTATCTCCAACATCACGATATTATCGTATTTTGGAGGGCCAACGATATTTTCTCGATATTTTTAGATATGTTAGTTTTGCCAACATTTTTTGATATTTTTCGATATTTTCCTCGATGTTTCTGGTATTTTCTTTTCTGGACCCTCGATGATATTTTCAATGACACGATGATGGTAACACTGATACAAACATAGCACCTTATGACAATCGATTAAGCACAAGCTCTAACCTAGGTTCTATGGGCCATAGAGAGTGGGAAAAGGTTCGGGATGTTGAGTATTAGTGAGGAAAAAGGGTAAAAAGTTAAACCTTAAGCTATGTCAATAAAGAAACAAGTCCCATCCATTGATCTAGAAGAGGATCCAATGGCTGGGATCTTCCACGATCTGAGGGCCCACACACTAACCCTAATCGAAGAAGAGAAGAATAATAAAACATGTTACCCAACAATCTATTGCTCATAGAAATTTCGAATGATAGAAAGGAGGCACACTGTGTGCAAACTCGCCTGAGTGCCTGAGAGATAACTCATATTTTTTGCTACACGGACCGAGTACGGTCACTGTCTAATACACGGGAGGCAGCCCGTATCTCTACTACATAGACCGGGAAGGGTCTCTACCATATAGTGGCATACACAAGTCGCAGCATAACTTGTATCCAGAACTACACGGGGTATTTTGTGCAAGGGAATCTAGAACTATAAGGGTTTGAGTAAGCTACAGGAATTGACACTCAAGCTATAGTTGTATGGGATCTTTGTAAAGGATGTAAGAAGTCGGCCAACATGTTTGTGTGCTGTTGTCTGTCTAGATAAATAACATTTTATTCCCTTCTTTACTATTTCTTTTTTGTCTTAAGCATTTTATTATCATTCACTAAGTTCATGTATAATCTGCCTGTTAGTGTTTTCATTATTTTCTTCATGGTATCAGAGCTAGGTTAGTTGGGACCGCTCTCTTCTATTGACATGGCAGAGGAAGTGTGTACGACCTATATGTCTTTTACCCAAACCAGTGAGGTCTGGTATATAGACAGTGGAGCATCCAGTCACATGACTGGCCACAAGCACTACTTCCGCAACTTGAGTGAAAAAGAATTTGGTTTTGAAATCCTTTCAGGTGATGACTACGCCTATCATCCAAAGGGAGTTGGAATTGTAAGGTTTGAGAGGGAGTTTGGCAAGCCTCTTTACCAATCAGGCGTTCTCTATGTTCCTGGACTGAAGAAGAACCTGGTCTCAGTATCAACCCTAGAAGACAAAGGTTACGAGGTTTCCTTCAAGGACCGAAGGGTCTACATCAAGCCCAGGGGGTTGAGCATGGGATCTGAACAAGTCATTGGAGTAAGGAAGGACAAGCTGTATAAATTACAGTTGACTCCCACTACGCTCTAGCAAGTAGCAACAACACCAGAGACTGTGAGTTATGGCACAAGCGCGTAGCTCATCTTGGATATGGTGCCCTCAAATCCTAGGTAAGATTGTGACAGGGATGCCCTCATTCACTTCAGAATACCATGAGATATGTAAAGGGTGTGTTCTAGGCAAGTTTGTGCGTGCACCCTTCCCCAAGAGTGAATCAAGGTCCAAGAACATTTTAGACCTAATTCATACTGACATCTGTGGTCCCATGTCTTCCTTATCCATAGGAGGAAAGTTCAAGTACTACATCACTTTCATAGATGACTTCTCCAGGAAAACCTGAATTTACTTCCTGACGGGAAAAACCTCAGAAGAAGTTCTCAAGAGGTTTCTTGAATTCAAGGCCCTAGTTGAAACTCAGACATGAAAGAGGATAAAAGCCCTCAGGTCTGACAATGGAGGAGAATACACCTCATATGCCTTTAAGAGGTTTTGTTCTGAGGATGGAATCAAAAGAGAATTGACAGACCCTTATACCCCTCAACAGAACGGGATCTCAGAGAGGAAGAACAAAGCCATTGTAGGTGCAACAAAAGCAATGCTGCATGGTCAAAATCTTCCTAAGTTTCTCTGGGCAGAGGCCTGCAACACTATAGTCTATCTTCAAAACAAAAGTCCTCACAAAGTACCGGGAAACGTGACTCCAGAGGAGGCCTTTACCAGAAAGAAGCTAGACATTAGCCACCTCCGGATCTTTGGGTGTGTTGCCTACTGCCATATCCCTGTTGAGAAAAGGACTAAGCTCGATCCTACAGCTGAAAAGGGGATCATGGTTGGGTACAGTGAGACCTCCAAAGCCTATAGAGTATACATCCCCACCATCAGGAAAACTGTCCTACGTAGAGACGTAAAGTTCGAAGAAGAAAAAGCCCTTCTAAACTCATATCTAGACAAGGACATCTCTGAAACTGAATCGCCCAGTCAAGAGGAGAAGATCTCATCAACAGGGGTAGATATTCCCACAGTGGAATACCAAGAGGGAGAGCTACCGACCACTTCCAAGAAAAGGAAACCAAAATGGGCCGAACTATTGTTGAGGGAAGCAAATGAACAAGTACAGTCTCCAAAAACTTTAGTTAGAACAAGAGTACCCCCTCAGAGATATTCGGGGTACGTTGCTCTCATGAACACTATGATTGAATCATAACCAACTTGCTTTGAAGAAGCCATTGTAAGGAAGCCCTAGAGGGATTCCATGGTGGAAGAGTATGCCTCCATAATAAAGAACAATGTGGGAAATTGTGGCCAGACCCTTGAACAAATCCGTAGTCAGTTCCAAGTGGATATACAAGATAAAACATGCAGCGGATGGGAGAATTGACAAGCACAAGGCCAGATTTGTTGCTCGGGGATTCTCCCAAAAGGAAGGAGTGGATTACGAAGAGACTTTCACTCCAGTGGCGCGGTACACCTCCATTCGCACAATCATATCTATTGCCACTCAGATGGGGTGGAGAATACATCAAATGGATGTTAATACTGCTTTCCTCAACGTGAACATTGAAGAGGAAGTCTATCTGGAGCAACCAAGGGGTTTTGAGGTCCATGACAGAGCGAGCCATGGCTGCTTACTAAAGAAGGCCCTGTATGGACTCAAACAAGCACCCAGAGCGTGGTACTCCAGGATTGACAGTTACTTACAAAGTATTGGATTCATCAAGAGTGATGCTGATCCAAATCTATACCTCCTTATGAAGGGAGAGGACATCCTCATTCTGGTACTGTATGTGGATGATCTCTTCCTCACAGGAGCAGAAACTCTAATAGCAGCCTGCAAGCAAGATCTGGCCAAAGAATTTGAAATGAAGGATCTAGGACTAATGCACTACTTTCTTGGGCTTGAGATCTGGCAGCAGGAGGATGAGACTTTCCTGGGTCAAGGAAAGTACACAATTGAGATTCTCAAAAGATTTGGGATGGAGAACTGCAAATCCATGATCACCCCCATGATCACAAATCTCAAGAAATTAAACTCTTTCGAGTCTGACAAAGTGAATCCCACCATCTATAGACAGTTGATTTGATGCTTAATGTACTTGACAAATACCAGACCAGATATATGCTTTACTGTCAACACCCTCAGTCAGCATATGGTAGATCCAAGGGAAGTACATTGGATTGCAGCAAAACACATCCTAAGATACCTGAAGGGTACAATAGAATTTGGTCTTCAATATCGACAGGGAGATCAAATCAACCTGGTGGGTTATTCTGATTCAGATTGGGCTGGAAGTACAGCTGATAGAAAGAGTACCTCTGGCTGTTGCTTCAGCCTAGTCTCAGGTGCGATATCTTGGTACAGCAGAAAGCAAAAATCAGTTGTACTTAGTTCAGCAGAAGCCGAGTATATGGCAGCCAGCCAAGCAAGCTGTGAGGCCATTTGGCTTCGGAAAATGCTTAGAAATCTTTTTGAGACAGACTTGGTTCCCACCACAATTTTCTGTGATAATCAAAGCTGCATCAAGTTATCCGAAAATCCAGTCTTCCATGATATCATTTCATCAGGGACAAAGTTCAAAAAGGGGTAGTAAAACTTCAATATATTTCCACCAACAAACAGCTTGCAGACATCTTGACCAAAGCACTGCCAAAAGGAAAGTTTGAATACTTCAGAGGAAAATTGGGTGTCTTAGAGAACCCATTCCTCACTAAGAGGGTGTGTTGAGTATTAGTGAGGAAAAAGGGTAAAAAGTTAAACCTTAAGCTATGTCAATAAAGGAACAATTCCCAGCCATTGATCTAGAAGAGGATCCAATGGCTGGGATCTTCCACGATCTGAGGGCCCACACACTAACCCTAATCGGAGAAGAGAAGAATAATAAAACATGTTACCCAGCAGTCTATTGCTCATATAATTTTCGAATGATAGAAAGGAGGCGCACTGTGGGCAGACTCATCCAAGTGCCCAAGAGATAGCTCATATTTTCTGCTACACCGACCGAGTAGGGTCGCTGTCTAATACACGGGAGGCAGCCCGTATCTCTACTACACAGACCGAGCAGGGTCTCTACCATATAGTGGCATACACAGGTCGCAGCATAACTCGTGTCCAGAACTGTATGGGGTATTCTGTGCAAGGGAATCCAGAACTGTAAGGGTTCGAGTAAGCTACAGGAATTGACACTCAAGCTACAGTTGTATGGGATCTTTGTAAAGGCTGTAAGAAGTCGGCCAGCATGCTTGTGTACTATTGCCTGTCTAGATAAATAACATTTTACTCCCTTCTTTACTGTTTCTGTTCTGTCTTGAGCATTTTATTATCATTCACTAAGTTCATGTATAATCTGCCTGTTAGTGTTTTCTTTATTTTCTTCACGGGAGGTTGCTTGCGCTCTAGACATTCCCAACAAGGGATAGGTTATTCCAACTATTAGAGTCTCTATGGACATTGACACTTTTTAAGAGATGCAAAACATCGTTAGCATTCTCAAGGATAACTTCTCTATGACAGCCAACTGTATGAAGCAACATTCTGATCAATACCACTTAGAACGACAATTTGTAGTTGGAGATATGGTCTTTGTTTGGTTGTTGTAATAACCCTCCATACTGCTGATATTAATTTGTGTTTGCTATATTAATTTGTGTTTGCTACTGTGGAATTTACTGATTGTTTGGCTTAGGACTTTTGTCAAACAGTTGGCTGATATACCCAATTTCCACTGTAAAACCCCATTTTTGTTTGCTGTAGTTTATTTCTGGTGCAGAGCTTTTGTCAAACACTTTGTTGTCACACTTAAAACCCAATGTAAAACCCTCTGGCTGCTGCTGTTATGTTTATTGTTTGCTGGTTGGTTTTCTTAATGTGTTTTCCAATGCATACACAAGAGTTTGATTGCCAAATATAGTGTATATACTGCATACAATTTTAAGACAGCCAAATGGCAAATACAAATAACTTAGCCAACTAATTATAGCGGCAAATAAACACCAAAATCAGATCTGATTTATTTATGAGCTGACCTGTTACAAAGTTTAGCTTCAGTTGGAGTCCAGAGTGACCCCTCATACAGAAGTACAGCCCTTCCACACAGCAAATATGGCCTCCACGGCCTCCCTAAGCAAAGTATGACCTGCACAAAGGAATGGTGGCCCCAATAGATGAAAATTGACCCTCCTACAGCCAACTCGACCCCAATAAAAGAGATCACGGCCTCCCAAGAGCACTCAGCCCCTACCAAGATTGATTCGACCTCTACCAAGGAGAACACGGCCCAACAGAAGAGAACGCGACTGCTGGAAGAGGAACTCGGTCTCCACATCATGGAATTCGGCCTGCATAAAAAAGAATAACCTCCAAGAGTATAGCTCGACCTCTACGAATGAATTTGTCTTCCACAAGAATCCCAATCTGCTGCAATGAGTGAATCAATCCCCTCAACGATGAACCCTGCAAATCTGAGTATTGTCTTCAACAATAAAATCCAGTGAAGAACCTGGATGATCCCTCCTCTTGATTGGTTAGGGTGGAATATTTCACCACCGAAACCAACTCTCCACAAGGGTTTTGCTCCAAAACCCTCACAACCCACAAGAGCTCTCTCCAAATCATTTTTTAGAAAATATGATCAACATAATGAGATAAATGAGTCCCCATCTCTCTTTTATCCTTCACCTTTTAGCTGACCCTAATACCTTTTAACCTTCACTTAAAAGATTAAAGTGACTTTATAAGGTTTTATTCATTTTATTCTCCAAGTCACTTTTTAATTACTCAATGTCATTTTATATTGTTGTTTTTTCCTGTAAATGACATCAAATAATTAATCGATTAATTTTCTTTTTTAATCGACTATGGCCTATGGGAATCCGATAGACTACTAAGTCGCACCCTTAGAGCGATCATTTGGAAGGGGACATTATAGTCCTCCCTTCCCAAGATTGTTTGTCCCCAAGCAACTGCAAATCAGGATGCTGCAAAATCTGATCTCCTTCCCATGTAGCATCCTTCACTGGCAAGTCTCTCCACTTGATCAGGAACTCTCTGATGACTCTGCTCCTCAATCTCCTCTCCATGAAATCCAAAATCTCCCTCGGGATCAATACCAACTGCCCCTCCTCATCCAACGGGGGTAACTCTGCTTAAGTGGTCACCTACTATCCTACTGCCTTTTTGAGGCATGACACATGTAAAACATTGTGGATCTTTCTCCCCCCTGGAAGCTCAAGCTCATAAGCTACTTCCCCAACTCTCTGTACTACCCTGTATGGACCATAAAATCGGGGCTTCAATTTTTGTGCACCGCTCTTCTTCAATGAACACTATATATATGGCTGCAACCTCTGAAATACGGAGTCTCCTACCTCAAAGCTGCGCTCAACCCTGTGCCTATTTGCATATGTCTTCTGCTGATTCTAGGCTGTCTGCAAGTTTTCCTTAAGGGCCTTAAGGATGTCGTGGTTCTCTTGTATCCAATCCTTGGCTTTGGGAGCCTTGCTATCCCCAAATGCCAAACCCACAATGTAGGTGCATCATAGCTATACAATGCTCTGAATGGGGTCATACCAATGGACATGTGATAGGTAGTGTTATAGGCTATAGCAATACTCTCCCAGATGCAACCACTTAATCCATGTTCTCTGCTGTCTTGACACATAGTTGCGCAGATACCCCTCAATCCATTTGCTCACAATCTCTGTCTGACCATCCGTCTGAGGGTGATAACTGGTGCTAGGAGTCAACTTCGTGCCTATCAATTTGAACAACTCCTGCCAAAAAGCGTTGAGAAACCTGCTATCCCTGTCATTGACAATGTACCTAGGCAGTCCATGAAGTCTAAAAACCTCCCTGAAAAAAACTTTGCCACCTGTGCTGCCTAGTACTTTGATGAAATAGCAAAGAATTGTGCAAACTTGGTCAACTGATCGACCACTACGTATATGCAATCCTTTCCCTATACCTTAGGTAGACCTGTGATAAAGTCCATCGACACACTCCTATTTTTGCTCTGGAATGGGTAGAGGCTATAATAATCTTGTTGGGTGTATATGCTCTGACTTGTTCTACTGACATGACATATACTCTCTCACATACAACACATCGTCCTTGAGGCCCTTCCATGAGAACCTCTCTCGTACCTTCTTGTAGGTCTTCAAATACCCAGGGTGCCTTGCCAATGGTGTGCCATGAGAAGCCCTCAAGATCTTTTCCTTTAGTGTGGACTTGGGAACTAGATATATCCAGTCTTTGTATAAAATGGTATCATCCACCACCCTATACCTGTCATCCTGTATGAGTCCATCCATCAACTCACGTGCAAATTGATTCTTGGAATATTCCACCAAAAGGTGAGATTTCCAATCAATTGAAATCTCCACGAGGGAATTGTTGATATTATGGTAGCTGTGGGAGGTATTAACCTCCACATGTAACCTTTGACGAGACTAGAATATTCCGGGAAGCTAGAGAAACCCTAAACGGTTGGATAAGAACCCTAGAAGACAAGTCGACTCAAGAGAAAATGCAATATTAAGTTATTAGCCTCTAGGAGTAGAAGTTGGCACAATTAGGTCACTTAGAGGACTATAAATAAGAGGGCACTAGAGCTCATTTGTCACTCTCACTCTCACAATTGCATAAGACTAGTGGTGCGCAAGTTTGGAGAGGAGCTGTAGTTGCAACTGACAAATTTTCGGTTTTGGATTCGACTTTCTCTTGGTTATGGTTTGGACTTTCTTCTTGGTACGCTAGCTCTGGAGAGAGGTACGCTACCTTGGTTGGATATTGGTTCTAGGGTTTACTTTCCGAATTATTCTCTCTGTCAAGGTTAAGGTGCTCGGGGGTGGCCTTTGTGCCTATGGTTGGGTGACAATATTGCTATATTGTCTATGGTAAAACGAGCACACCTATTATTCTAACAGGTTATGGGCCCACACTATCTTTGGATAGTCTAATCGCTGGAAGATAGATTGGAAGGATTTGCTCAGTTACAGTTGCAGCTACAGTCAAAGTTTTGCTGCAGCAACGAAACCCTAACCTTCTTGTTAAGGCACCTTAAGTGAAGTGCTTGACCTAATTTCTGGATAGCCTAGTGCGCCCTAGCCTAGCGTACCTCCTGATACCCTCAGCAAGCCAAGACGTCAAGCTTGAGTTTTTGGTCAAAGTCAAAGGTTGACCAAGTCAAAGCAGTCATGACTTACTCTATGAAGTCAGAAAACAAGTTAGAAGGGGCTTCTAACTTTAGAGCATGGAAGACAAGGATTGACCTCATCCTTGCCAAGAATAAAGTGTTGGATATCGTTAAAGGCAAGATCATGGAATCACAACTTGAAGTAGGAAAAACGAAGGAACCTCAGAACGTTGCAGTTATGGAGAACTTCAAGGACAATGACATCAAAACTATGAGTATCATAGTGGACTTTGTAAAAGACCACTTGATACCCTACATATCTCATCTTGACTCATCTAAGAAGATGTACGATGCCCTAACTAACCTCTTCTCAGTCAGAAACATTGGACAAGTAATAAGTCTGAAGAATGAGCTCTGTGACACGAAAATAAATGATGATGATAGCATAACATCATTCTCTGTGAGAATCTCTCTCAGTTAAGAGATCAACTACAAGCTATTGAATAAATCATTTAAGAAAAAGGAACTGGTAAATATAGTACTCAATGGCCTTGCCAAGACATGCGATGCATTTGTCGCAAGCATGAAAAGGATATAATGCTTCAATTGTCGAAAGTATGGTCACTACAGGAATGACTGTCCTGAGTTAAAGAAAAGGAAGAAAACAGAGAAAGCAACAGTTGCTGAAGAAAGGGAACCCTCAAAGAAAGCCGAAGAAGATAAAGCAGACTTCTTCTTCTAGTCAAGGTAACAATATTCTTGCACATAACATGTTTACATAGTTCCTGTACATATCATGTGTATCTATTTCTTAGAAGATAAGATGGTCAGTGAAACGATACCTATGGAAGAATAACAAGATAAGGATTGCTATTACGATGACTACAAGTCAAGTAATGTACATGAAAACGATGAAGTACGTTGACAATGTTTGGTGACAAATTCCCGAGGAATCTATTATATAAGTAACAATTGCCAGATAAGCCGAAATCATAATCAAACTTGAAGAGACCTAGAAGGAGTCAAATCAGAAAGAAGTCAGTAATCAAGAGAAAATTAGAATAATACTTGTGACACTTTGCAGAAGGCAATAAGGATGCAGACGAAAGCATGGTCTCTCTTAGATGGAGGGAGCTGATTACATAATTCCAAAAGAAGAGCATGCATTCATGCATGAAGCAAGGATTAGGAGGAAGCTAATCCTAAATGATATGATCCATTGAAGAATCCGTGAAGATTATGAAGTATTTGTCCGTGTTCCCATTGAAAGTAGCAGCCATGATAAGCACCACGTGTTCAGTTTGACTCTAGAAGAAGTCTTCTTCGAAAAGAAGTCTTAAGTATCCTTGGTTGTCCATCTACATCCATGTTCCTATGATGAAAGGAAGAAGTTGGAATTTTCAGGAAGGAAGGGCATGAAATCTATAGAAGACTCCATGGACCCAAAAGCTAAAGAGGAACATGAGGAAGAACATGAAGATTCCAAGAAAGAAAGAAAAGCCAGGACAACCAGTTAGTATACCGCAAATCATAAGACTACCAACTAGAAACAATCAAGCAGAAGAAATGGAAGTTATGATGAAGAACAATGTATGTAAGAAAATGTGAAAAAGACTTATGAATGGAAGCATTGCGAGATTCAGAACTAGAGGTTCTTCTCTATGACGACAACTTGTTCCAGTAAACCAGATGTACCTCTTGCAGTATCCATAAATTGAAATTTACATGTAAAAGACTGTTCTTCTCAATAAAGCAACATGAGAAAGAAGCTTATACTAGAAAGAAACCCATGTATGCAGATATAAGAAGACCTTGTATGGGTTCAAGCAACTTAATGCAGAGTATCTCATATATAGCAAAAGCGCGGGGAAAAATTGCTATGACAGAGATAGTGTATCAAAATGGTTACAAAGAAGTCTGGGATGATGGATTGCTAATTCATGGCAAACTCCCATGATGACAAATCTGAAGAGGTTGAGAGACTCTAATCTAGTAGACCCGTCTCTATATCGACAATTGATCACAAGATGCAATATACTCTGCTTCTGTATTATCCTCTAGGAGTAGAACTTGGCCCAGTTAGGTCACTTGGAGGAATATAAATAAGAGGGCGCTAGAGCTCATTTGTCCTTCTCACTCTCACAACTGCATAAGACCAGTGGTGCGCAAGTTTGGAGAGGAGCTGCAGTTGCAGCTGCTGCAACTGGAAAATTTTCGGTTTTGGATTGGACATTCTCTTGGCTATGGTTTTGTGATGTCCCGTCCCCAGGAGTAGGCCAGCAGGGAGTGACTTAGTAGTCTATATGTTCCCGTAGACTATAGTCA